>CAJNIZ010008668.1:134835-179927 GCA_905231905.1 Symbiodinium pilosum
TCTGTTTCTTCTTTCTTTCTAAGTCCTTTTTGTTTCTTCGGGGGAGGTTGGTGGATTTAAGGTTGGGGAGTGTGGAGACGTAAGTTTAGAGGCTTAGGATTTTAGGGTGGGAGTTCAGGGATTAGGATTTAGACGCATGGCTTTAGGAATGAAGGTTTATGTTTGCAAACATGAAAGGGTTTGGGCTGTTGAGACTTCAAGGGCGGAAGCCGAACTCCTAAATCCCAAGTGGACCTCAAACCGTCCACAGCCGTGGTTTTCCCCTGCCCGAAACTCTGAACTCAATGAATGGGAACTCTGGAGTGGCTACAGGCATTGAACGACTAGTTGTGACTAGCCAGAGAATTGTGCGGGAAGTCTAGGGATACTTCTCACAATGAGGATTCGCATGAATTTCAGCATTCAGTATGGGTACCGTAAACCCCTGGCTGGTAAGTTCTGCCTCCCAGAGCGTGGCTCTTTCTACTACAGGAGACTATGCTTATGAGAGACTGAGAGACTCTTCGGACTCTCAAGCCCATTCGGCTCTGTTTGGGCGCTGATTTACCCAGAGTCTTAGCCTCAAACCATGCACCCCAGGCATTAAATCGCTCTGTGTTTGATGGTGCTTTTTGGGGTCCCTCTTCAGAGCTCTGCGTGCGCTACTCCTGGAGTAGGACTCCAAGCAAACATGGAACCCCAAACGAGACCCTGCAAAGACTACCATGCAACTACAGGATCCTTCTCTTCCAATTTCGTTCAGAGTGAGCAGAAATCTGTACCTGTCCCGCAGTCTAGTGTAGACCCATCCCCAACAACACAACAAAAACACGAAAGGGATTCCATGTTTTGTAGGAAAGAGAGAGAGAGAGAGAGAGTCAATGACAGTGAATAAGTGTCAAGATGTGCCTCAAGGTGGCGGCTGGCGACTTTGGGAAGTTCCTTGATGCTTGGATTGCTTTACACTACATAAACCTTATGCCTTGATGGTGGTATTGCTATACCACATGAACCCTGAATCATGAGACTTGGTGCCTGGATTACGCACCTCATCTAAAAATGCTAGGCCTCAGCGACATAGGGACTCTGCAATGCTGAAGATCCTTGTTGGAGAAAATTGTAGGGGGTTTCTTGCGGATTGGCCAGGGTCGAGGATGAAGTGTGTCCGTAGGATCCCTAAGATTACGTACCCCTTTGTTGAGAAGCTCTTCTTGCCACTGAAGGGTCTCTCACGATTTGTATCTGTACAGTCGAAAGTGGGCACCTGGATCTTTCTCGTAATTGGCACATTACCCTAAGGTTGGGAAAGAGAAACCTCGGTGCCCCACGCACCAAGGAACAGGAGCGGCAAGAAGCTTCCCGGCTCCTTCGAGCTGGTGTGCCTGAAAACCTACGCTGGAAGGCGCACGGTCAACTGTTTCCCTCTAGTTAGCAGGGAAAGGAGGATTGGAAAAGGACATGGCAACTACTATGTTCTTGGGGACTACATAGGGGCTACCAGAAGGATTCATTCCTTTGCACTCCTAACAGAGGTAACAGTAGGGAGCATAGGAGCTTCGTACGGGTACGAAGGAGGGATGAACAAATAGGGTTGTATGATCGTGTTGAAATTCTCTCTGAATATTCCCTTCGAATATTCTAGGGTTAGTAGTCCCTCCGAATCCAACATGGAAAGCTCAACAGGGGCCCGATAAGATCGTTGTCCTTTCAAGAGGGACCTGTATGGATTTCCATATCAGTTTGGGGGCAGGCCAGAAGCCTACAGTGTAATGGTTGGAATATTGGAGCATTAGCTGGACAAATGCAAGAGGAAATGCAAATTGCCAGAATGTGGGGATCTGAGTGGCTCAAGCAATTAGAATGAGATCTTGTGGCTAACGGGGGGAAGCGTCCAACGCATAATGTCGTGCCAGTCAGGTGCGAAATCTGAACCCTGGGATACTGAGCGGGTTCAAGGTACACTAGTTAGGTCATGCCACTTTGGCGGATCCTGGCTTTCCTGAAAACCTTGCTATAGGGCTGATGTAGGGTCACGACGTGGCCGGAATGTAGTATTGATGTCGCCAAAGCTCCCCGGTCCCTCAAAGTATCTCCTGCGGAGCCGATAACCCATGCTGCGTCATTCTCGGACATGAGTTCTTATTTTCACTTATACGAAAATCCCACAAGGTTTTGTAGTTTGGAATCATACGGTTGTGGATACTAAAAATCCTGCATTGATAGCTAAAGTACCATACCTCCAAAGGTATAATCATCAGACGGAATTTTGATTTTGAATCACCCTAAACCCTTAGCGCTAAACCATGCGCGGGGCAGGTCTGGAGTTGTCTCCTGCGTGTTGATGTCGAGTCTGCAGCAGAGGCAGGTTCCCGGCTCAAGGTCTACAGGGGTTGAAAATTTAGAATGTAGCACTGAGGGCTTGGGATTTGTGCTCAAGATATAGCATCTCATGAAAGCAGCCCTGAAGGCCTCAACTCCTCAACCCCTACAATACCCAAACCATACATTCCAAACCATAAGCGATTGGAGAAAAGGCGCGCAACAAAAAAAAGCGAGCGCCCTATACGACGAGCCGTTCAGCAGCAAGGTGCCCAAGGCCTGCCGGAGCAGTGCGCACTGGCGCCAAATCGAAGTGGATCTTCCCAGCGCCCAAGCATTGTGTAGGCTAGGGAAAAGGGTTGAGGGTTTGGGGTTCAGGCTTTAGGGTTGGGGTTTAAGCCTGCTGTAGTGTAGGAGTGTAGACAATAAGACCTTACAGCGGTGTTTCATATGTGGTGGTCGGGGCTTTGGGGGCATGAGGAATTAGGACCGTGGAGCATCAAATGGACAGCATGGAGAATCCTCTGGGAGCTGGACTTATGTGGTGGGGTGGGCTTTGGGAAGGAAATGCTGGAACCTGAAAAATTGTAGTTGGGTTTTGGTGTCTTTTGAGGGGGTCATGCTGGTGGTAGTTTTCAGATTTCTACAGAAGGGTTGAGGGCTTAGGGGGGATTCCGTTGTCTCATCCCTTCTGAAGAGTCCTTCTTAGGGGGTCTGTCCTACTTGGATGCCCCAACAATTCTGTGGCAGCCACTGAAGGTCTGATCCCATCAAATCCCGTGGAGGTAAGCCTCAATTGGCCTTGCCAGAGTTGAGGTTCAAGCCTGAGGAAAATGCTCAAGTTCAACAGTGTTGCAGCCAGATTATTAGCTGCAATCCCTACACGGTGAAGGCGCCAGGGTTCTTGACAAGAAGTCAACATTTTCTCAAAGTTCGAGGTCTCATTTTGGGGGTCGCTACAGTAAGGGCTAGATCGATTGAGGGTTGTTTTGGCGCACCCAAACCCTGAGAAAACCCATATCACTGATGTCTACACCTACCCCAAGCCTGAATCCCTAAGCCCTAGACCCAAAACCGCGCCCCAGGAACTTTCCCGGAAGAGAACTTCGACGAGTGCCTCCAACAGCAGCTGGGCAACGTACTGTGCGCCTATGCGACCAAAGATCCGCTGACAGGACTGTGACTTGCAGAGCTTGATTGGGGATTTGGGGCTTTGGATCTAGGGCCTAGGCTTTAGCTTTAGGATGATCGAGGGTTTTGGGTTAGAGATTAGGATTTGAGGATTGAAGAGCTCTAGCAGTCGTAGTCTGCACCATGTTTGTGAGCAGTACGTAGCCCTAACAGTAGTACTGGAGGCACAGTGGTACTGAGGATGGTCATGTGGCAAAAATGCTAATGATTGTTGGGCTTGCTTTCTCGGTCACGTGGCAGTCATCTTTCTACTGCCTAAACTTTAAAACTTCCCGCGACCAAGATTCATGCATCATCGCCAGCCCGTACGTGTCAAGAACAGGCAGGCTTCTACCGTAGAAGCTTGAATAGTTGCCAATATTAATTCCCTCCCATGCTTGTCTAGTTTGGTATCATATGCTTCGAAACTTTTTTCCAAACTGCGGCTTGACACCCTGTGGCAAGGATATTGCCAGAGCATGAACTACATTGCTGGGCTCCTCCTGCTGCTTGGCTTCCTATCTCTTTCCTCATCCGCATGTTTTGCCAAGTCGTTTTTCAGGTGTTGCTGCACTGAAACCTCAAGGAAGATGCTTGTAGTTTCTATAAATATCTCAAGGTGTAACCGGCTTCCCTCTTATCGCCTCGTCACTTCCCAAATGAAAGCCGGCCAGAATGTAGATTCCCGAGCTTTTTGATTAGGAAGGTTATCTCCCCTGAATTGTCATATTATTTTGGCATAGTTTAGCCCAAGCTTTATTTGGATTCCTTGGGCCTTTACATTTGACATTAGACTTGGGCATTGCCTAGGTTTGAGTGGTGGAGAGTAGTTGGATCTGTGAAATTGGCTACAGCCATGAGATGCTGTGGCTATGGCCTCTGCTCAATTATGTTTAGGTTTGAACTCCCTGTAGAAAACAAGTGGCCATGTTTAATGGTACCTCAACAATAACATCCCAGCATGGTTCCCAAAGGGTGCAAATGCGTATAGAGTTTTCATACAGTATCTGCATCGGCCCCAAAGTACCTTGTATATATGTAGGCCTTCAGGCCCCTAGTGTTTTCATTTTGGTACCTGGAGCCTTTGGGGTGTACGGTTGTCGCTCACGACTCACGATGCGTACTTTGTCATGGGTCAAGTCACGGCCTAAGCCCTCAATCCATTTTCATTACCATTCTTGTTTGTTTTCTACCGCTGCCACGATTACTGTTACTGCTGCTAGTTCGAGTACTCTGACTATTCTCACCATACCCTTACCATGGCTGTTGCTACCACCGAATCTGTTTCCAGCCTGAAAATGCTTCCAGGTTGGTGTCCAGTGACGAGCACCAAAGTCTGCAAGCATTTGAAGCGATGATGCAGCGCTATGGGCTGTCAGGCCATTCTTTCGGTGGGGTCTGGGGCATCTGAACGATCTCTTGGTTGAGGTTTAGAATTCTGTCACGGGTTCTCTAAAAGTCTGAAAGAGAACGATTGTATTTCATGACTGGCAGAACTACGGAAGAAGCGCCATTGATGACAGCCTGATTCAGCGCTACAGAGCCACTTTTCTGCGGCTGCTAACGTAGCCCCTGCACATAGCCAACAAGGGACGTTTGTGAACAGCCTTCCCAAACAAAATGAGTTTCCGGAAGCTTTTCTGAGAGTTTTGGAATCTGGGCACGGAAAAATTTAGGTCATCAGCCGGAAACCTGGCATGGTCTCTTCTAATTACAACTGTAAATGGGTGTTTCCAATAAGTTTGGGTTGCATTTTGGGAGCCTCTATAAAAAAGACTATATTATTTGGGGTACACGAGGAGGCTTCTACTTATGCAATATCACCACCGAAAACCCCAAATCGTGTTTCGTAACATACCTTCCTAGTTTTGAAGGGACCGCAGTGCAGGAGGATTTTCCTTTGAAGAGGGATTTAAGGGGGTTAGGGTCCCGTTTAAGAGGGATTTCAGAGGCTGATATAGGGTTTAGCTTTTGGAGTTGGCGTTTGGGTTTTAGGGTTTTGCGTACTTTCCAAGTTTTCCAAGTTCCAGACTCATCGGAACCATTGTTGTAAGTGTGCCATAGCTGGTACCCTAAATGTGCCCGTGATACAAACAAACAGTCGCTGTTTCAGCTACATGCTTCATTTTCTTTTCCATGTGCTTTCCGATACCCAAAACTAAACTTGGAGTCCAAAAGCTGGGTTGACGTTAAGGAAAACGGAAAGATTTTCCCAAATATGGGTGTATGGTGGGTAATAGTAGGGTTTCCCGAGTAGCAACCCAGAAACAGGATCCAGGATCTGAGAACCACGCAGATGTCTGCCTCGAGTCGATCTGTAACCCCCCGCTCTTCTTCGATAAATGCGTTCACGTTCTTCAGTAGCTGCCACTAACTAGTGCAATGACATCCTGAGTCGTTTTGAACGTTTGCTTCAAAGCTCTCTCAGGACAAGCTCAATAGAGTCCCAGGGCAGAGAGAGACACCTCCTCAAGGAAACACGAGATGGGACATTGGCCCCTTTATCTGGATTGCTATCCTGGAATTGGAATTAATTAAGCTACTGTCAGACGGAAAGCATGTTATTTGCGGTCTATCCGTATCATGGCAACTTAAGATAACTCAAGTTAGTTTGAGATCATAGACTACCCCGCTCTCCCCAAAGCTTGTTTGAGTTTCAGCCCTGAGCCGCCAGCGTCATTCGTATGCTTCAGGCCTATTTCGAGATGGCCTCCCTCTGATGATGAAATACTGTTACGTGAGCCTCTCCCAGCTACGGCTGAGGTTGCCAGCGCCTTCCTCCAATTGGGTAGCTGTCCAAAGTGTCTGGGTCTGCGCGTGTGTATGTATAGAAATACACACATACACACATAGCCTAGAATTTTAGGCCTAGGATTTGGGTGTTTGGTTGTCAAACTGGCGGTTGCCAAAGATTGGGCATCCCTTTACTTTAGGCTGTACTTGTGGTGAGGAGAACAAGCTATACTATGGGGATCCCCATGTATGGAACCTTGCCAAAGTAGTTTACAAACATAAGCACAAACGTAGTGCGTCTCTTGGAAAAGAAATGGGCCAGCCGGGTCTAAGGGTATCTTTCATTTCTGAGCTATGCAGTGATTTGACATTCTCATTTTTCTAGGCCCATAATTCTTTCAGTGTCTGACATAGAGATAGGGATGTGATCCGTTAGGCCACAGAGCCCCCAACACCCATGAAGTAATGCAGCTGGGCCCCAAGAAGGCCTCGCACACGCCCAACATCGAGAAAAAGACAACTTTGTAATCAACGCAGCTCCCTATGTTTTTTACATGTAAGGGATTTTGGAGGCTGGAAAATCCCCAACTTAAAAACGTCGGCCCTCAAGAGATGGCCCCAAATCCTTGGCACCCTTCATGTCTTAGCTAGAAGGCTCTTGGTTTTCGGTGTCATCCAGCTGGCCTAGCCCCTACATGTCATATCCAGTCATTTTCTTACAATGGTTTTATTGTACCACGAGTCAGGCCAGATCTCTCTGCGAGTATTTCTTTCCTACTGTAAGCTTCTTTATGACCACCGTTGAATCTACAGGTAGCCGTTGAAAAGCAAGCCCTTCTGTTTTGGGTGGTGAAGACGACTTCCAGCTGTACCTCATAGACTTAGATCAGATTTCAGTGCTTAGGAATCCTGCAGACAATTGCTCTCAATGTGGCACGGCAGCTCAAACAGGGTCAGCATTGGCCTAAGATGCTTTGCCACATGCCCCTTTGCCCAAGGAGCTCCACGACCACTTCCGGAGGCTCCGCTTCCGCCCAGCACAGTATCTCCAGCCCTGGCTACTGACGCCTCCCGGCGCCTAAAGTTTGAGGGTTTGGGGCAGTGGGCTTTCCGTGTCATTCCTAGCTCCTAGTCTCTCTGAGCTTTCTAGAGACTAGCACAAATTTGAAAAGAGTCTGCAAGGTTTGGTAAAGGCTCTTATGGGCTTATAGTCTTGTAAAGTATATGGTGACTTTCAAGCCCAGATCCGGAACCCTAAGCCCTGAACAATCATGGGTCTTTATACAGTCTGATGAGGATGATCATGCTTGGTACAAATAACGGACGTCTTCAGTAACAATCAGGGCAGTCATACAAAAATGATGCTGCCCCTTTGAAAGGTGGTTATATGGGGGTTCCAGGTTGTGGGAGGGCTGTAATCATGCATCAGTTCTGGGCTGCGCTTTGGGATGATAATCATCCGCTTGCCCAGTTCTTTACAAGGGGGCCTAAGCATGAATAGTGTTGGGGGCCTTCGAAGTACCACCCAGAGTTGTATGGCTGCAACAATTGTTTTGCTCCATTGGTTACTAGGCTCTTGCGGCCCTAAGCTTTGTGATGCCATTCAGCACGTATCATGGGTTGTAGTCAAGTGCTGACGGCAATAGCCTTGGGAGTCCTGATGTCTATTGTACTGTAGTACGACTGATTTCTGCAAGAACCTGAAGCTGGGTTCTGATTAGAATCCCCCCTCCGCCCCAAACATCTAGAGGATTCTAAATAGTACGGGCCCCCAATCAAATTTGGGCAAAATTGTCGGGGGATCCTAGAGTCCTAGAGGAATTCCAAAAGGCAGTACTCTTTAGTTTGCAGTTCAGGGCACGGAATCATTCCGTTCCTGCATTGGTAATTTTGAATTTTTCCGTTCAGGCACAGGTGCGTTCTATTCAACGCCAATTTTCTTATTCCGTTCAGCCAAAACTGCGCTCTATTCTTCATACATTCATTAGCGCATACCCATTATTGAAACAACTGGGGCATCTGCAACAAAAATGCAAGCGACTTGGTGCAGAGTGGTCGACCTGCATGGTACAGCGTAATTGTTCTGAATGGACCTGCAAAGCATGCAAATGCAAGCGCGAATCAGCACAAGGATCATATTGAATCTTGATCCCAGGGCCGCGCAATGCACAAAGCGAATCCCTAAAACATCCTAAAACCTTACTGGGAAATGCATGAGTATCAGGCTCTTTATCAAGCTCCTGCCGCTCAGGCGCTGGCAGTTTCAGAGCTTGCAGGGTAGTGTGGTTAGGATTAATGCTTTAGGCTCCCCCTTCTAATCCCCAATAGTAGGGACGCTGATAATCCTTATGGAGCTCCTTGCATATTCCTAGGGTCCCTAAAGGCCTCCTCTTATGTTGACAGACTCCCTTGTTGCCACAGGGCAAGGGTGAGGCTCATGCAGTTCCAGCTGACCATTCTCTGAGTAGGTTGGCCGTTTTGCTTTCTTCCAGGATTAGGGTTTAGGATGTTCATATAGACTTCCTCTTCTTGATGTCATAAGGGTCCTGTATACCAAGATTTTCTAAAGGCCAACCAGGCTGAACACGTTGCATTGTTTCTATAATGTGGCAGGCGGCTAAGAAGAGAACCTCTACCTGGGTTCTACCTCCAATATGCCTCCTACTGAATCTCCACATGTAAGGCTTTGTGTAAGCGTACCCGCTTGGTAACTTTCCACCCGCTAGTTCCCGAATAGCTCGCTTTTTGCTTGGCCCTAAACCCCTATACAACCGTACATAATCTAGTAGTTTCCATTTTATTCTCCATTATCCCCAATATACATCCAATATAATCCCAGTATAGTGTTGTTAGATAAGCATCCCTGGGTTGACTCAGCCCAATGGACGCTCTCTTATGTATATACATATGTTACATATATGTATATATGTTAATATTGGGGGTTGTATAGGGATAATGAAAAAGAAAATGGAAACTACTGCATTATAATAGGGTGTATATATATATATTGAGAGAGAGAGTGTGGTGATGTGGTAGCTGTTGAACGAAGGTTTTCTCAAAGGAGGATACCTGAAGGGCTCAAGGTTTCTGAAGATGTGTGGTGATAATCAACGGAGCGTAGGTGGCCCTTCTTAAAGATTCTCTTCAGAGACTCCCAACCAATCCCGCCATGATCCTCACAGGGGGTCCTTTTTTCCTTTTTTCTTTCTCGCTATAGCCTTCATTTAGCTCCAGGGCCCTTAACACAATCCTTATTCCAGGATTCCTCTTTCACCAACCACACCCCGGCGGTATGTTTTTGTTTTTGTGAAGGACAGCTGAGCACCCGGAGCGCTAAACTCTGATGTCAGAGCTCTCTCATAAGCCTTAAACCAAGAACTTTAAGTCTTGAAGCTCAAGTCCTTCACCTACAATACACTCCAATACCCGTAATATCTTAATACAGTGTTTATTTGTCCTTTCCATTAATAAACCACTAAACCCCATTACTCTAAAGCCAAAGCCCTGACCACTTTTTCCTCAGTCCGTAGTCCTGGGGTCCCTTTCTACCAATACTACTATGATATAGGGTTTTACATAGGAGTCATATAGGGATTACATAGGGGTCATCCAGGGGTTATATAAGGACTTTACAGAGATTTGTATTTTATGGGCCCCGTCAAAGGGCTAAGGTTCTGTATCAGCGCCCATACTAGCAACCTTTCGAAAAAGAGTTCAGTATTAAACCTTGAGCCCTAAATGATGTAGCAGTTTCCATGTTTTTCCAATCCTTATTTACATACTATGTCCCCCTGGCCTCCAAATACCCGCCAGGATCGCTCAGTACTTCTGGGATTTCATCTTCTTTGAGGGTGAAGCTGCTGTAGTCACGCTGAGTCTGCTGGTGTTGAGGCCGAGTACGCTGCGGAACCAGTTTAAGGTTTTCGGGGTACTAGCCCAAAAGTAACCTTATTCGCAACCCGTTAGGAACCCTAATGACCCCTCAAAGCACACAGGTTGAAGGGTGTTCGTGTTTGGGGTATTAAGGTTTAAGGAGTTTCGTGTTGTACTTGGAGGCCCAGGCATACTGGCAGAGGTCAGCCCTTTGGTCTTACAGTGTTCATGTGGGTTTAGGGTAGTTACAAGAAGCTGTACTTTTGCTTGCCCAGCCAATGGTTCCACGTGTTTAGTTGCTTCGGTTATGGTCGTGCTACTTGTGCAGATCCTAAGGTTGATAAGTTTTTTGATGAGCTTTTTGTGTAACCGTGCTACAGCTGTTCAGAGCTTCAAATCCCTACAGTCCCCACGTCCTGCATATCCAGCTATGCCATCTATGCCTCTCTGCATCCTTGTGGTCATAACTACACACCTGGAGCAATCACTCCCTAACCTAAACCCTAAACTCTACATGTGCCGATGTGAACCTTTGGTGCGCATTCTTCGCTGAGTTGAAGTATTTGGAAGACGCCGATACCTTACGGCCCAAATCCTCATTAATGTCTCGGTTTGCTTTCTAGGCTCCACTCTACCTTGAGGGATGATGCCACTAGAGTGTTACCATTGCGTCTTCAAATAAGGCTCTAATGAGCCTGCAGCATTAGCATCACGATCCTCCAATGTGTTAAAGAATCTCCCCGCTCCCACAGGGCGTGCGAGCCATTCCTGCTTTTTTTGGACGATGTAGACATCGGCCGATTCTTTGAGCTCATCCGTGTGTTGCTTGGCAAAGTCAAGAGTTGAGAACTTAGGCGTGGTTTGGGCTTACAAGCGGAAAATTCTAGGGATTCCTCATGTTTCGGAAGGATCCTTTCATGGGACATACTAGGACATGTCGCATCCCCAAAGATTTTCCCGGAATTTTGTACTGTTTACTATACCGCAGACTCGCAGGCGTTGAGACGTCTCCATGTTGGATCTGGAACCCGACAATCCCAAGGTAGCAAAGCCCAGACCCTCAGACCCCGAATGCCAAACAAGCTTCATTGTCTAGGTTGTCTAGCTGAGGCTGACATATACCAAATTCGAATAAGCTAGCAAACCCAGAAGCTGCATATATCCTCCAAGTATCCCGTCAGAAGATGCTTGATGTGGCACTGTTACAGCGACGTCTGAAACTCAAACGTGAAAGCTCCAACCCCTGAAGCTCTAAATCCATTTTCTTCAAGCCTAAACCCTGACGCCTAAGCCCTTCACTCCAGCAAAAAAGGTCCGACAAGTTGGGTGGGCCTTGGGAGAACTCACTGGAGCGCTTCTGGTTTGAGTTGCTCGGCCTTGGAGTAGGGGTTGGGCACGAACAAGAAATTTGAAAAAAACTGCTTTATTTCAGGTGTTAATTATGTAGGGAATCAGGAAGGTAGAATCAAATGGAAGTGACAGACAGGGTTTATATGTTCATATATATATATATGTTATTGTTGGGGTTCAGGAGTTGAGGGGTTGAAAAGGGGTTTGGGCCCTGTCAGAGGGTAGCGTACGAAGTTGTGTGGATTTCTAAAACGCTTGGATTTATCTATCTCTGAGCTCCTGGGTTCGGGACCTCGAGATACTGGCAGTTTAAGTTGTGAGTCGAAAGGGCCTGCCCTCAGCATTCGAGTTTAGCCTTTCAGCCTAATATCCCCGAGCAGCTGCCGCCCTCGAAGCTGATATTGAATACGCGAGTTATTTCTTGCATGCCACAGAGATCAGAGAATGATAGTTTGGATGGGGGTATTTCCAAATCTTGCGTAGACGAAGGGATTGTATCTGCCCCCGGCTATACCGAAGTCAATATGTCAATCCGGTTGAGGCATCTGCTGCCCTTCGTTACCTTCAGTCCTGTAGCTAGCTTCGACGGTGCATTTAAGACTGCTTGCGTAGATTCTGAGAACACAGCTCCCCAAGCCTACGCTCCTAGCTTTGTGTCTTAACGCCCGCATTCCTAACCACCCATACTTTACCTCTCACAACCCCTTGCAAGGGACCCAAGCCCCACGAGGCTCTTCCAAAGCAAGATTCTGAAAGACTTCGACGAGGAACATAGGCCGGCCTCCATTTTCAGTTGTTTGCCGCCTGAACTGGGGTTTAGGAATCAGGAAGTAGTCTTTAGGTTTGAGGGTTAAAGTGTTGGCTTCAACACCCTGACCCCTGCACCCAAACCCCTAAACCCTCACTCCCCTTCCCAAACCTGGAATCCGAATGTCTTCTTCACTCCCCATTCTTACATGCCAGATCCCCTTCTCCCTAGACTGAGCCCCAAAGCCCTCCGGGGTCCAGCAAGCAGCGGTCTCAGGCGCTGAGCAGTCCAAAGATTTTGACTGCTAGTCAGGATTTTAGTTTATAGCACGCTTTTGCTCTGTGCAGCAGCATATCACTGGGCGAGCACTGGAATATACGTGTTCAGCAATCAAGACCTTCTAGTCAGGGTTCAGGGGCTCGTGCAGGGCTTATATAGGCGAGTTGGCTTCTTTTGGGAATGCTTCCATTGGCCCTGATGAGGAAAAATCCTGGAAGGAAGGCGGCAAAATGCATAAACAAACGCTTCCAGAGCCCTGAACCCTGTACCCAAGCCACGAGCCCTACACACCAAAAAACTGAACCCTGACCCTCGCAGACGAGAGGAAGCCCTACCCAAGTGTAGCCACACGGTTTAGGGGTAAACCAGCGCTTGAACTCGCAGAACCTCCAACCTAGAGCCTGTGAGCTTCGTCGGTAGCAGATGAAGCAATGATAGCAAGAGGAAGAGCTGCATTCTGAGCCACGACCGCGCTGCTTGTTTCCTCTGATCCCAAAGCCCCTAGCCCACCCAAACCCCCAACACCCTGGGATTAAATCCGAATAAGCCCGAAAGTCTGAACCTCTACTTCCTAAAGCTGCGAGCACAGTAGGGCATTTTCAAGGTAAACTGCTATGGCCCCTCTTTGCAAAAAACCCAAACTTCTGGAAACCCTAGCATTCCGAGCCCCTATATGTGTAGAACCCTCTCAAAGGTTACCCCAAATTCTGGGGGCCCTAAGACCTAGATCCTCTAGAGAGCTATACATGTATGTATGTATGTGTACATTTATACCCCCTTACAAGGATCCAAGGATATCCCCGCAAGGACACCCGAAACGAAACGACGCGTGGGCATTTTGTTTGGTAGGCAGGTGCTAGAGCAGCTGCACCAAGACCCGGCACGTTCCTATTCTGCTGGCATCTTAGACATGGAGGCCTGGCCCGAGGGTGCCTGGGTCATTGTGAGGTTCTTATTGTACATTCTAGGGTTTCGTGGGCTCAAGGGTGTAATTGTAAACGCTATCGCGGACCCGCCTCGAAAGTTGAAAATCGTTTTTGGGAGCTGCGAGCCCTTGCAATAGTAATGAACCTCTACCAAATCATATCACAGCAGAGTGAGGTGCCAGCGCCTGGCTTTGGAGAGACTCAGTGAGGAGACCGATGTGGAGGGAACGACCAAGTATCGCTCAAAATGGCCCTATGAACTGCGAACTTTGCTGCCTTCTCAAAAGCGAACATTGATCATCGGGTTCCATGCTAATTTGCGGAGCGCATCCATTCCATTCGCCTCCGGTTGCCCAACGCCAGGCTATTGTACTTGGAGGTTACCCCCCCTGAACTTAGCCGGAAGCAACACACTTCAAGGTAATGCTTTCGAGGCTTTCTCCCAACTATTGTACCCATGGACCTTAAAGTTTTTGATTCTGAACCCCAGAATGGAGGTTCGTGGGTAGATTTTCCAGGGTCACAACTAAACATGGCAATTATGGTCATACCGTCATAACCAGTCATATTTTCATGAAGGTTTTGGTAGAGCGAAATCTCTGATAAACCAGCAAGTGCAGTGGGAAAGCCCTAGATATTAGACAGTCGGGAGGTGTAGGGTTGAGGGTGTAGTGGGGAGTGCTAGAGAAAGCGCCAGGCTGAGTTTCCAGCACGCCCAGCCCCGCCAGAACGTTACTCAGCAAAAATGATAGAAAGATGTGGCAACCTTATTGGAGGGGTTCCTAGTGTGGTGCTGGGTTGTAGGTGACATATTTATAGAGACATGTAGGATATAGGTGTATGTTGGTACGCTTATTCCAAACAAAAACCAGCCTTTGACTGGTTTGTAGATCTGGGCACAGTTGCGTTTCAATTTTCATCTTGTTTGTGCATAAGAAGTTTGACAGAGACCCTAGAACATATATCATTCACGTATGCATGTCACATGGGTTAAATTTTTCCCTTATGCCAGATGGTTTTATGGGCTAAGCAGACCAGGCTTTGGGGCAGTTCACGTTTTGCTTTCGTGTCAGTTTTCAGGGTGCTGTTGCTAGAGGGTTAGAGAGTTAGGGAGTGGGTCCCCTCAGTAGCGCCTGTATAAGCTGTTGTAGTAATCCTCATGGTCCAGTCTACTAGAAGATCTGTCAGGGTTGCAATAATGAGCTCTTACCGTTGACCAGGCCACATGCGGAATGATTCTACCAGGACTCCTTAGGGATAGCAGTACTAAGCCCTGTGGTTGTTTGCACCAGGCTTTTCTTGGAATGACCTCGTCTTGTACTGACGACTGCCCGTAGAAAGCGAGCATGTTGAGGCCTGATGAAAAAAACAAAATTATCCTCACCTGGCTTCCTGCCAATGTATTTTCATGCTCCCATATCACTGCCAATCAAATGTGAGCAGCGCCCATATTATGGCCAGGAATGTGTTCGCTTGCATTTTTTGTTCCATTCCTTTATCCTCTTCCATAAGCCCTAAGCCCTGTAGCTGTAGTTTCCTTTTCTTCTGCATGCCCTCCTTATAATTCCGTGGCAGGTCGGGAATGGAGGGTCTCAGCACACCCTCAACCAACTTCCTATTGCACATGGTGTGGAGACTAGCCTTTCTCGTGTTGGGAGCCTGGGTGCTGAAGGAAACTAAAGGAATCACAGGATGCGAAGGATGATGAGTATCCTCTGTAAAAAATGACTGCTCTACCCCAAGCCTCGCAAACCAAGCCCACCAAGCCCTGAAGCCCCAAAACACATAGATTAAATCCTAACCGCTGGGCGGGCTTCCGGTCTTCCTATGCCCCAAACTATCCAGTTCGGCAGCCCTTGGATGTCTGCTTCAGCAACCCGTAAACCATCGACTTCAGCAGCTCTTTGCATCAGGCTTGGCGGAGATGGTGACTTGGCAGCAGCATTCCACTCTCACTACAGTGCTGCTGCTACCTCAACCCCTACAACTGCTATTGCAAAGAGAAATATTAAGCGCAGCAGTACAGGTAAGGTTGCAAAAGCTGCCGCTAGCCAGGAACCTGAGATCAGTTTCTCAAACCCCTGAATCCTAAATCCCGGTTGGGGTAAGGGGAAAGTGCATGCTCCCCTTATGGCTGTAATCTCATGTTCCGACTTCCACATGAACGGGGAAAAAGATGCTTTGAAAGACCATCATGAAGTTCATCAATTCACAGGCCAACCCTAAAAGCGAGAAGAACCCTGGCTAAGCCTTCGGGAAACGGGAGGTTTGTACCAAACATCTTGCATAGGCATAGCGCAGTCTTGTTATGTACTGCCAGGCCTGAGCCTTTTTCGAAGGCAAATCCTGAGTTCCTAAACCCCAAGCGCTAGACTTGCAGTCTAGTATATTGGGGTTATATTGGGATAATGGAAAATAAAATGGAAACTACTATAATATAATAGGGTATATATAGGGGTGATATTGGGTTAAAACTTAAAACCCATCCCTGCACGAGGTGAATTTTCTGCCTTCAGCTTCCGAGGCGGCACAACATGTGTTTGAGTTGAGTAGACTTCTGCCTGTTGAAGCTTGGGGGGCATGACCCCCTTTGGAACCTTGGCATTCGCGAGTCTAGAAGCTGGGGTTTTGGGTTTGGGGGTTCAAGGTCTAGGGTGGTAGGGGAGTTTTCCACATGTGGTTATGGGTTCAGGTGCTTGGGTCCAGTGTAGACATGAGGGGGCTCGTGGTTAATGTCAGGAGGGAGTATTTTTCTAAAGAAATAGAACGGGCTGCCTTCAAGATCCTTTTGCACTCCTTATGTAGTTTTTTCGTTAATATATCTAATCGATTTTGAATGTGTATTCTATTAATCAACTGAATGAATAACTGATAATTCCAGAGCCACCCTTTGAAAGCCCTCTTGCCCTTTTCAAAAAGTGCTCTTCCGGATTTTTTGCCCCTGAAACGCATATTCTCAAATATTTGGTGGGGATTTAATATTAATTCAGAGGAAGGGATTACTCATACGGAGCTACAGCATGCTTGTGAATAGGACCCCATGCAAGGTTTACGACAAGATAGGCCTGTGTTTTCCAGGCTTCTTGGGGAAGGTTCAACGGGTGCCGCTTCGCGCGCGCGTATGGTTCAGGTTTTGCTGTGGGGCCGTGGGCGGGCTGTCCCTGACTCAAGATTTGCAACACCCTCGACTTAAGGCATACATGCTAAGCTAAGCGTCCGATGGCCACACTTGATGGTTCAGAGATTTTTGAAATTCTGGGCGGAGTCCTGAGCTAAGCCATACCCGCGTCACCGCTCCCCTCCCCGCGTACGCTCAACTCTGTATAAAGCCGAACGCAGGCTCTTTTCAGCTTGTCCCTTCAGACTACGGAGAGCGCGCGGCTTTCAAACAACCAGCGGGGTTGGCTTCCCAATAAGGCACCAGTAATCTGTCGCACGACCGTGCTTGAATAGACTCTCCACTGGGCTCAGGGTTGACAGTTTAGAGCAACTCATCTACAGGCTCGCAGGAAACCATTTCCGCCCTTTCTTCTGCAACCCCAAAATCCTTGATTTTGCAATCCCGAAAAGCAATCATGGTTCAGGGCCAAGGTCAGGGATCTTCGCTTTGAGTCACAAGGCCGTCTTTTTTGACCTATGTAGCCTTGTTGGCAGGATGCTGATGCAGTGTGGCCCTTAGATAGGTGCTGCTTACTCCTGACAACTATCACCCCAAAGTTAAACCCTAAGAATCATATTTTTACTAGGCCCTAGCTGCCAAAACCTAGCCCTAACTCTGAAACACCAAATCCCAAAACCTCAGCCCCAACCTAGAAGCAGAAGTCATTCTGCCGCTGTGTGGAGGCCTCCCGGAGTGCTTCTGCCTTTCTGGGCTTCAAGCGCCTGACGGACGCGACAGTTCGGGGAGTAGGCTTTTCGCGTGTCGGGGGTGAGGGTTTAGAGGGACCTTGATGGGAGTATCTTTTGGCTTTTTACCATCCCCACATGGTACCCTCAAAAGGGCTGTAGAAGAAGTGACGTCCTTTTCACTGCAGGGCTATATGGGGTTCTATGTCAGTTTGGAGGTTTAAGCTTGGGGCGTTTAGGGATGACACAGTGGGCTTAGGGTGCGGAGATGACGTGCTAATTTGTTTTGGGTTTCGCGTCTGGCGCGCAAGGCATACGTTTTGAAATCTAGGCTCTTCGCAACACAATCCATGGGTTTTCATTAATAGGTAGCCTTAAGTTCAATTTTCTTCGTGTATGTTGCAGAAATTCCAACGAGGGTTTAGGGTTTGCATTCAGCAGGCAAAGCGGGGCTCATAGGGGGCTTCGTGCCAGCTTTCCTGGGCTCCCTTGTTGCATTGATGTGGCCGTCACCCGGCCCCCAGCGCCCGGAGAGTTTCGGAGCAGCTACACGGTGAGGCATGGCCACTGCCTCTAACTATGCGGAGATAAAGGCTGCCACCTAGACGCCGCGCAGATCTGCAGGTCCCAGGGCGTGCGACCGAGACGGCAGATGCTTTTGACCAAAGTGCTGGTCCAAATCTCCAGAGCGACCGCTGCGCGTTAAGGAGATGATGCCCTTTGCCCTTCATGCTGAGCTCACGCAGGAGTTGAGTGTGACGATCCACTCCTGCCAGGCTCGTCAGATGCTCCGCAGGCAAGCCGAGCTGGCTGCCGAGGCCACCGTAGCATGCGTGACCTAGCTGTCCAGGGTAGCGATTGGCACCCTGCCGCCATGAGCCGCCATGGGTTTGAGCGCGCTCTCTTGGCACAGCTTTCGTAGCTTGAGAGGCCGATTTTGTGCGATTCCTTTTTGCCACGGCGTAGCGTCCGAAGGGCTGTCGGCTGAGGCCCATTTTGAGTTAAATGCTTGTATGTTTTCAGATAACTCCCTTCTGAGGAGGGTGCGGCTTTCTAAGGAAATTATTCGTGGAGCTGTCACACCAAACCCGAAGGTTTTAAGTCTAAGTGGGGTCCTGTGCTCAGTCTTGGCGGCAAAGCGCTTTGCTACCGTCAGCTTCTTCCTGAAAGATACTTCCCGAAGACCCAAACCACATGTTCTGAAACCTAAATCTTGAGCCTTGAGCCAAAAGCCACCTATGCTAAACCTCCAACCTCTGCTTGAGCGCGCCAAGCCAGGACCCTTTTGTAGTCCTGTCTGCGGACGCCCGAGAGGGAGTGAATGGGGCTATGCAGAGGCTGGGCAAAACACACGATACGTATACACATACCTATGGGGTTTTTACAAAAGCACATTGACTTTTATACTAGTCTTTTTCCTGGGCAATGGCTGTGGCACGGACGACACTAGTCTTTTGAGCAGCCCCTTTGATTTCCTTATGCTACCCTTCTATCCCTAGGGTTGCAAAGGGCGCCCTACTGTGGAAACTCTCATGCCCACGCATAATCTAGCAGCAATGCAACAGCTGTTAGCAGAACAGTCAAGACAGAAGCAAGCAGGTGAGTTTTGATATCCTTAGCAGGGGCTTCTAGAGTCCACTTGTAATCCCTGACCCCTTAAACCTTAACCCACTCCTACTTTGAGAAACCTGCAGGCTCCACAACATCCTGGACAAGCCCAATGCCACAAGGCAGGTGGCTGCTGGCAGTGCTATTGTAGATGGAGACTTGTATAGGACTCTCGATATACCGTAGAGCGCCTGGGTGTAGGGTAGAAGAGGTGATTTTGCACTTTCCGCCCAACGTAGATGTGCAAATATCTTTCGAGCATTCTTGCTTGAAAGACGGATCTAGGAGCTTTTTGGGATGGTTTAGGGTTCAGCTTTTCGACGTACAGGTGTTTAATGCTTTTTGGACTTAGGGTGTGCCATGGTGGGCCCCAAAACCTAAACTTTATTTCTTACTGAAACCTACGCACCAAACTCTTTAGGGCTTGAGGTTTTAGGGTGAAAGGTTGTTGCCCAGAGGTCGAGACAGCGGCGCCTTCGCGACGCTTGAGCTCGCGCATTGTTCGCTCAACGGACAAAAGAGTCCGTGCACCAGCATACGGGCTTTCTCAAAATCTTGGTTGCCTGCAAAGAGGTTTCGCATGGATTGCATTGGGGAATATGCAGATGATAATGATGCAGAGCCTTTGGTTTCTCAAACTGCTGAACGTCTTCTAGCCTTGTTGAGTGATATCATATGAAGGAACTTGTCCTTGAGACATGCACATGTGTTTGTTTGGTGGTGGACATCCTCTTTGCAAGCTGCCAGTTGTAACCTAGCTGGGAAACGTTCGACTTTAAATCATATTGTAACCAATAGTTTCTCATATAGTTACCATTATGGACTGCCCAAGCGTTTTGCAACGTACGGGCTTGCAACCCTCAGACTCCCTCTACAATCCCTAAACCTCAAGCCCCAAAGCAGAGTTCAGAATCTCCAAGCATTTTCCTGTTGCCCTGTCTACGTCCTTCACGCTTGGCTTCAGGGTTGCAGGTGTATGTCTTTACGTAGGGTGATGTAGTTTGGGCTTTGGCGTTTAAGTTGTAGGATTGGGTATTGAGTGTCTCTCTTCGGCTTCAATACCTGCAGTTTGAGGTCGCTGCAGAATCCTGTGCAAAAGGAGGATCGAGGAGTAACAGGGGTCCAATGACGCATTGCTCCTGGTGATGGAGGGAGTCCAGCAACTCAGGATCCCCCAAGGTATTGTCATTTCTACGATAAAAAAGTATACAAGGTTCCTACCATCCGCAGCCAGGAGCCTTATACCCTGAACCCAGATTCTTCGGTAGGGTCTTCTGCAAGGGGTAAAGGCTCAAACCCTAAGCCTCTTACTTGCCCGAGTTGCAACTCCAAGGCCCGTGCGATCTCCGCACCGCCCGCGGACTTCGGAGGGCATGCAGCGACCGCGTTCTGACAGTGACCTTACTCTTTAATCGGGTTCAGGGAATAAGGTTCAGGGTTTTGGGGTCAGGGTTTCAGGTTCCGGGTTTCTGGTGCAGGGTTCAGGGTTTGGGGTTTTGAGATAGGTAGGAAATTGTGCACCACTTAAGATCCCCAAACTACCGTACTTCCTAAGTTTTCCTCCATCCACTGTACGGGCTATAGCCCCTATTTGAGATTTGAGGGTGCTTGGAGGGGGTGTGTTCGGAGTTACGTAAGACATCCTGCAGCAGCCATGATGTGACAGGTACCTTGCTCTAAATTTTCGCTCTCTTTCTACATGTCCCTTTGAAGGTTACAAAAAGTACCCTTAAGTTTCGAACCTTAAGCCCTGCTCTGAAAGAACTGGGCGGAGAGCTGTAAGTTTCAAGTTCAGGTGCCTCGGAGTTCAGGAGGTAAGGTTTTCAGAGCTGAAAGTTTAGCAGAGGTCTCCGTCTCGGGATTACGGGTTTCAGGGTTTTAAGGTTTGAGGGTTTGAGGGTTTGAGGGTATGGGCCTTGGTTGTTAAAGTCAGAAGACGACCCTCCACCAAACTAAGGTACAATGTAGTCCCGTTTCACCAAGACGCTGGTTTTAAAGGCCGTTTCTGTTGGGAGTGGCATGCTCGAGAAACCCTGGGCGCTGGAGGGATTTGTAACTGGGGGCCCCCCCAAAGTCCTTGCAAGTATCAGAAGGAGGACCCTCGTTATTTTGAGGCATAGAAGGGCAGTCCTTATTTATGCGGAATGGTCCGAGCATGATGAAGAAAGACAGGCGCTGATTCTTGACAATCCCAACTGGGCGGAAAGAGCAAAGTATAAGAGCGGAAGTCTGTTGTGAGCTATGGTACTGCTTATGACAGCTTTTAGTTTAATGGTTTGCATGGTTTAGGTTTCAAGGTGCGTTTAGTGGGATGAGAGCTTTGGCCTCTAGGATGTCATGAAGGTAACAGCCCAGTGGACTCTGCAACATGGAGCTTCTGAGAAGGAGATGCTATGAGAGTTTCTCAGGCGAGCATTGAGGACCCTGGCGATATGTAGGGATGGGTCTCCCTTCTAGTACTCTATACTACCACAAGGAAAATACAGTATGCTGAGCTTGCAAATCTTGATGCTTGCAGCTTGCCCTGGAACCATTATCTAAAGGACCTTTCGGCACACAAATTCGCGTTCAACGCTGTTTTGATACATTCTAGTTTGCTCGCTACTTAAATTTGAGCATTCATCGGTCTTCTATGCCGCGCCCGTAAACCCGAAATCCCCAAGCAAAGTCTCAACCCTACATTTTTGCACCTTCAAGAACCTCTAAACAAGCCAAAAACTCCACGAAGTGAAGCCCAGGCTTCTCGCGGCCCAAGACACCGCAGCCCTCTGAAAGCCCACGCCCGCGTACTCCCGTGGCGCCATACACCAGGCAGCCCCAAAATCAGGATTGTTTTAAGGGTTTTGAGATTTTCCCTCTCCCAAATTAACATGAAACCCCATATAGGGCCCTTTCAACAAGACAGTCATACGTTCGTCCCATAGGCTACTACGGGTTGAGGTTTGGTGCTTAAGGTGGACCGTTTCTGACTTGCATGATGGCATATTACTTCTTAATTGAAGTGATTACCTGGGCCCTGTAGGTCCTTCCTTCGTTGGGGTCTTACATGAGCTTGGACAAAACCCAGGTCATTAGGGTTTCTATTATAGACTTTGCACAATTTATCGACCCTGTGTTTGACAACGGGAAAACGATGAGAATGAAACGATGATCACGTAGAAGTGTACGTTATGAGTAAAAAATCTATAGCCGATGGTAGGGTTTAAGGTTTGATGCTTAGTGTCTAGGCTGGCTGATTCTCTGAGTCTCGACCTTTCTGGAGTCTCTCGGGTCGGGAGTGTTCGTGACTCCAAGATTCTGGGTTGGGGGGACGATTTTCAGGATCAGGTTTGCGATTAGGATTGCAGTCTACCGGAAAGGTCTGCGTTTAGGGTTTGTGGTCAAGGGCTTGTTGGTCTCTGGGGTAATTGGATGTGAGAGAGCTTTTGTGTGTATCCTGCCGAGAACAGCAAATGTAGTTTTGCCGAATTTCCTTCCGATCATCTCCTGACGTCCAGTCAGGTAACTGAAAGAATGCTAAACAACACCGTCAAAGAATTCAGGGAAGCAAGGACCGAAAGAATCTAATCCTGAGACCCAGAACATGGCAGGAACGTCAGTCCAACGCCCCATAGATCGCATTTTGTGACTGTCATGTCCCCTCTAGATCATACACCCCATACCCCCGCAAATGAGCCTGCATTCGGCTGTTCTGACATTCGAATCGGTCGGAACCCGGAAGCCTAAGCCCCTAGGAATTTCTAGTTTGAGCTAGACAGTTTGCAGGTAGATCAATAAACCTTCATGTGAAACACGGATTTTGTTTATAGTGGTCATGGTCTCTCCTGAATGGACACTACGTATACACTCATCAATGGTGCTATGCTTTGGTAGACTCGGACAACATGCAGGCTGCAAACGCTTGGTTTTATGGTGTCTATTCTTGGTGATGTACTCATTTCAACGGTTTCTTTCGGAAGGGTGATGTTGGAGATCATGCCGAAACTAATGCCTTTTTGCCGACAATTTTGTAGATGATCTTGGCGAGATAAGGGTGAAACTGCTAGCGTCCACGGACAAGAAGTCGTGTTGCCTCGAAAGCTTTGTCGGAGCTAGCCCAAGTTGCCGGGTACATGATAGGAAGCAGGTAGCTTCATAACATACAAAGCATCAACTAAAGCGCAGTGCATGAAGCACCAGCAGGCGCGTGAGCAAACAGGACCAGCCACGAATCATTTCTCAAAAGACCCCCTATCTAACAGGAGTATCCCTGTGTTCCTTTCACCATCCTTGTACACACCAATGGTGCCCAGAGTGCCCCATTTTCCGAACAACCCCAGCTCGGGGTCTTCGTTGAAGATGATGACCAATTTTCGTTATGCTGAAATGTAAATGTAATAGTCGTACAGAAAGATAGTCCCTCTACCCAGGAAAGGAACTCATACTTAACCCCAGGCCTGCTAGAAGCATAATCCCTCCGCAGTCCTTCACAGAGTGCCCTCTAGTCCTCTTATCACCCCTTCCGAATAACAACGAACCCTCCTAACTGGAAAGTGCAGGCCTGCCACCAGCATGAGCTCTAGATCCACCACGGCGTCGCCGGCAGTGTCCCCTCGCCCGCAGCGGGCTCAGGATCAGGGACCTGGTGGCTACAGTAACATGGAACCCAGTGATAATTGATGGGGTTTACGGTTTTTGCTTCCCTGCAAAGACTGACATGTAAATCTACCATATGGGTTCCTTATCAAGGGGAGACATCTTCAGAGGTTCCTGTTTGTGGTGCTATGTGTGTTTTGGGAAGTGTAAATACCCGAACTAGCGCCCGGGGTCTATCGCGTCATAATACTGTACTAGGAGGGGCTCGAACATAAATGTGGTAGCCCCTTAACTTTAAATCCTACACCGTACTGACCTGTAGAGCCAGTGATGGCTCTGCATGAGTCTCCAAGTATAAACCGCCCTGTGTCATAGGCAAACTCTCGAATCCCAACATATGCTTGGATTCCCCTAAATGGCCCCCCACCAGAAAACAATATTCCTTTGACAGGCCTGTGCTTGCCCAACACAAGCAGGTTCCCTAACCCTTTGCCATCCGACAGTCCCGTACTGAAAAGAATTCCTACATCCGAGGCCCTCACCTTCAACCCTAATGTATCCTCATATATCCCTATGGCCCGTTGCATGTTACCTCCCGAGGCTTTTGCAAGGATTCCTAAGATCTATCCCAACTACGCCCCCTCCCTAAAATTCTCCATCTCATGGCGATACCCCAGAACCCTGCACCCTAAACTGAAAGCCCTAAAACCTAAACCCTAAACCAAACCTTAGATCCTAAATAGTAGTTTCCATTTTACTTTCCATTATCCCAGTATAACCCAAATCTTAACCCAATGAGTATTTACTGGGGTCTGAGTTCCCGTCAAGTCGATAGAGTTTGGCTTTGGGTATATTACAATAAGATCCCCATATACCACATATTCTATCTACTTCAGGAGGACCCTACACCCTAAACCTTAAACCCTAAACCCCAAACCCTATACCCTGAATGATAGTTTCCATTTTGATTTCCGTTATTCTATCTACTTAAGGGGGACCCCAAACCCTAAACCCTAAGGACTTATAACGGTACCTTCCAGGCCCAGCCGCTCCGGGTCAAGGCGCTACGACTTGAAGCCGCCGGTGCCGCCCGCAAACGTCGCCTACCAGGCTAGCAGAGTAGTATTCTATTTGGGGATACTATGGTACCCATTATAGAGAGAGATTCTATCCTCTTTTGGGGGTATAGTATTTTATATAAGGAATATTATCTTACTAGGTCCAACCACCAAAAAACATTACTCAGCAGTTCCAGAGCACACAAATACTACCATTACTATTAGTATACTATACATACTATTATTACCACAGTTATCATTCTTATCATGATAAGAATAAGTATTACCACTATAGGTATTAGTCATCATTACTAATATTATTGCTACTGTTATTCTTATTTTTGTTATCATTACTCGTATTATGGTGGGATTGTGGTGGTGAGGTTTCCTCATCCCCGTCTCCCTCCTTTACTGTACTTTCTTGAACCGAATCTTGCTCCTCGTCTAGCATTCTAAGAATGTTTGTCTTTATTATTCGTTTGTGCATTCTGTGTTGCCGGTGAATATTTCAATGCCGCCTTGCATGATTGCACGAGGCACCCCCGCCTGGAAGGGTACACTGAGTGTAGAATCCATACGAAATCTATCCAGATTCAGTCTAACTTTTGGGGCCACTGCAAACCCAGAAGTGTCACGGTACATAGTATATACCTGGGGCCCTAACAGGCTCAATTCGAAATCCCAAGGATTAGACCCTACACCCTGAACACCAAGCCATGAGCATGGTCCAGAGCCCTGAAGGGAGATTCAAATGGAGACAAAAATGGACAAATAAATGGATGCTAGGGTTCTAGAGGAGGTTACTGAGGTATGTAGGGGGCTTACCAAGAATATCCAGTGCAGCAACTAAAAGGGTTTTGCACCTACTCTATTGGCACTTTGCGCTTTTCAAAGGGTCCAGGTTCCTCTACGTACGCCGCAAACACGACGCCCGCATCATGCATAGTACTTGCCATTTCTCCAGTCCGTTCATTACTTTAACTTCTCTCTGAGCCCTACATAGCCCAGCTGCCAGGCCAACAACACCCCGCAGCTTCGAAACGCCGCGTTGCTTGCACGAATCAACCAGATGCGCATGATCGAGGCTTGGTCAGGGGTTTATGAGGCTTATGGGGGCTATATGAAAACATTTTAAGGTTTTATGGGGAATCATAGTGTTTATGGGAACATGGCACCGTTTTTAGGGGTCATAGGGTTTTCTGTACTGGGACATTATAGGGATATAGGACCTAATGGTGGAGAATCAAACGGAAAGAACATGGAAAATGGAATGGAACCTACTACAGGATGTCGGGTTCAGGGTTTAGAAGCTGAAGGTTTGGGGTTTAACATTGAGGCTTTAGGAAGGGTTATACAGCAGCTGAAAGGGACGCATTTGGCCAAGTGCTTTGGATGTTTAGGGCTCGCCATGACGTACTTTGCTCGTCAGGATTCTTGTAGCAATCATAAGTTATATGCTCCCTTGCGGTAGCCTCGCCATGTTTCCCCAGTCTCAGTGTGTTCACGCAAGCTATTGGTCTACGTCAAGGCCTCTAGCTGAGAAACACGTTAGCAAGTGCCCTACTATCCTACGCGGTAAGTCCGGAAGTGCCCTCAGATGCTACCAGAAGTTGGAATCAGGATTCTGTGAGGGTGTTGTTGGAGTATGGATTCAGCTTGGGCTTAGGGTTGGAGATGTAAGGTGTCAGGATGCAGTTGGGGGGGGGGAACGGCACGCGCGGGTCCGCGCCTCTCCCTCCCTCCCCGTACACCAAATCATCAGCAAGATGGGGGCTCCATTTTGGGCTAGAAACGTGAAGGGCGAACAGCACCCCAAAACAAGCAATTCGGCTTCCGTTTGGCACGAGTTTCCAACAGTTGTGGTCACATTTGTCATTCTTCCTGCTGCATAATGTAGCTTAGACAGGTGTATTGTTGTAGCCGCAAGACCACGTGGAACCAGGCAAAGAATGCGCAGTTGAGAGTATTGAGTCTGCATAACATGCGCATACAGCTGCACATCTGTTCGCCTGCGCGTTATGCAATACCGGTGCTACCAATGCTGGCATTTGGAGTCACAAATACATACAAATACAGCTGACAGCGCTTTGCTGCAGTTTACAGAGCTGCTTTGGCCCCAACGGCCTTGTCTGGGCTCCTCCTTGCCTTCTTGATACGGCTCATATGAGAGTCCATCACTCCTCCAAAGCCTGAGGTATGTTGTTATGTCAAAAATTTGCAAACGAAGGACCGAGTGTGCTGATGAGACTGACTGGAAGTAATGGTGCAAAATTGAAAAAACCTTTCGTATCGTTTGGTTTGCTCCGGCTTCGGAGTTATCATGCAACTCACCCATGTACCACCTAAAACAGGCAACTCCCGCACTGCTAAACTGACTCCTAACTCCCAAACCATAAACCTGCACCTATACGCCCCTACGCAACTAGTACCAGCTTCCATTTCATTCTTCATCAATCCCCTTGGCCTAATGATTCATAATCTCCCCACCCCCTAGTAATAATGTTCTCCACCATGCATAATAGGATTACTTTGGCTGGGTTCATTATTAAGGGGGTGGGGGATCTCCATCATTAATACCCATAATCTTTGCATGGTCTGATCCCAGTTTCCGGTTCAGTTTCCAATTTCTTTTCTATTTGATGGTCAATTATTGGGACATAATACTCCTAATTGTCTGTGTATCATGGGTATTATGGCTTTGGAAGGTGCCGGCCACTGTGGAGACCATCTTGCAGGCGAGCGAGACGGAGGAAGGCTGGGTGTGTCCTCTTTTTTTGAGGGGGGGGCCCCTTCGGAAGACACAGCGCGGCGCCCCCTAAGAGTAGCCAGCCCCTGCCCCTAATCAATACTCCCAATGTAGTGGCATTACATAATGAGGGCAATATTTATTGGTAATTGATTAGGGATGGGATCACTGCTCAAAGCTTAGAATCCAAGAATCGATTCTGAACTCCCAAATTCTAACGACCTCAGCCGACCTCAATTTAAAGGATGCTTCTACTGCCCCAGATTGGCTTAATTTCAGGCTCCTTACAAGGCCCTCAGAGTTGGTATCGGAGAGTTGTCTTATCCCCGACTGGGGTTCGTGAGTGTATCATGTCATCCCAAGAGAAAGCTTAGAGCATACGGTAGTAAACCCGCATGACTTGCAAGGGAATTTTGGCAACCCCCAACCTCCAGATTTAGAACGCTATCATGGTAGTCATCTTAAAGTTTTTGGGTTCCCAAAATCTCCAAGAGGAGTTGTAAAGAGAATTACAAAAGCCCTACACTCAGTCTAAAACCGCATATATATATATAGAGATATATTCACATATGTATATGTGTATATGTGGTATATAGTATATACATATGTACACATATACAGATACATATATATATATATGTATCTGTATATGCATATGTATATATATATATGCATATATATATATGTCTAAACCCTACATTTTCAGCCACCCAACCTCAGCCCTCCAGGCCCCACCCCAAACAGGCACCGGAGAGCTGTCGTACCTCTGCGAAGTCTTCCACCAGCGCTTGGCCGAGCTCTTCAGCAAGGCGGAGCTACCGCAGCTGAGCTCCTTGGCTCTCCAAGGGGTTCATATTCCCGAATGGCATTGCAAAAGGGTTTCCGTTTTAAGTGTTGGGGTCCAGAGGCTCCACGACGTGACCAAAAACGTTGCATGCGTTTCCGCAAGCGTCCGTGAGGCGTGTAAACTGCGCGCAAAGCGTTTGTGAGTGTCGGGCAAAACTAACCCCCTCGCATACATGATAGTCCCAAACTGTGCTGAAATGTGATGCTGCAGTATTGGATGCAGTACTCATGGGGGTGGGGGGCGTGCAGGTACCTGAGCCGTCCTTGAACTCCTTTTTATCTGGCAAACTATACCGAGTCTCGATCCCCAATACGCGGCTCGGGTTAAGGGTTTGGGTTTAGGGTATCTTTGCTCGTGCTTGTTCCGTGCATACTCCCCCCTGCCAAGCGCGACTTCGATGGCGGGTATGTGCTTGAGGCATCTTAGAAGTACAACCACAACAAATCCCTCTAAGAGCCCCATAGGATGCCCACGTATCCCTGAAAGCCCAGGAAGTATGCTAATGTAGAGAAACTCTGCCATATCGTCTCTCACATCACATGCTATGCAGCTTTTGCATTGCAAGTAGCCCGAAGGCCACGCCGCTGATGTGATCTTCCTGCTGCAGGAGAAGGTTCGTGAAACTGTCTGGCAGGGTGGGTGACTCTGAAAGTTCTTGGGCTTACGTGTAGTGTTGGGGGGACTTAGCAAAGTTGTCCCATCTTTAGCCCATATACTGCCTCACCCTGACCTTCCAAGTATAGGGCTATGGGTTTTGGTGGTGGTCGCATTCGTACTAAAATCCAAATCCCAGGTTTTGTTGTGTTGCAGCATTCAAGTCAAGCCCAGCGGGGACCAACAAGGCCGTTGTCCTTTTAAAGAGGGGTGCAAGGAGACATATACACATATATAGGCATATGTATGGGTAGATACATGGACATATCGGGTGCGGGGTGCGGGGTTTCGGATGGTCCCCCAAAACTTTAAAACCGCTCTACGCAAGGAAATACCTGAAATCACATCCAGAACTTAAGAAGTACGATGTATTGTGTACTGTATACTCCCTGAACGAAGGGTTCTGCAAGCTCCGGGGAGGGCAACTCCCGTTCCTAAGGAAAGGAAGTTCATGGGTCTGTGAAAGCTTGTCGCACGGATAGTCGGACTTTTCGGATGCAACTAACATGGTACACCAAGCAAGGCCCTACAAAGGCTGTTGCCCTTTTGGAAGGGGGTCTTGATGAGATTCCACGTTGTTGGGGCGGGCATCTTTGATTTCTGCATTCTTGCTCTACATGGGACAATGTCCACGACTTCTGTTTACTGACAATACAGCCCTCGGCTATCTTCGGCTGCGACTGTGGGTGTCCTTTCCTCTATGAGGGTTCTGGCATGCCGTTCGCACGATGGACATTATTCGCTCAGTCAAACAGCACGAACACATCCCACCGAGCTCCCCATACCGATACCTAAAGCCCAAGTCCAAAACCACGAGGGCTTAGGGTTGGGTATTTCCGACAGCGCGATGGGACCTCCCGGTTGTTGGAAGTCCCCATTTCAAAGATGATCATCACAATAATCACTGCAGTAGACCCCACACCCTACACCCTGACCCCGAACCATTGATCCACAGTAACAGTAAAACCCGGACCATAAACCATCTTCGTTCACTTCATGGGAAAGGCGGACATCTTGCCTTCTCTGAAGCCAGCAGCGCAATTGCGGCTTGGTTCACCTTCGCCTTGAGCACCCTTAGTGATTCAAGAGTTCAGATGTTTAGGATTAAAGGCTTTGAGACTGCATAGGCTTAAGGGTTTCGGGTTCACTTTAGGGTCCATGGAGCCAATCTTCCCACCTCGTGACCCCCTGTAGTGTAATTCCTGGGTAACGCAAAGATGTTTAAGGTGGTGCAAGATCGACTTTATCCACAGTAGCACAACCCCCCAGCAGGGTTTCACCCCCAGTAAAAGTTGGGCACTTTGCTGGGGTGCCACGCCAGTTTTGGCGGTTGGGGGTTGGGGAGTGCATGCATCAAATTCCTGTCCTTCCGGCTGTTGCCCGTTGCATCTTCGTAGTACTTGATGAATTATGGTGGTGGCTTCGGAATAAGGATTAGTTATTGTCTCTATATGCTTATCCCAAATACTATATCCTTTGCCATGGTTCAGCCTGTGACTACTACCCTGCCTCACTCCTGAAGATGCGTTCCCCGGCAACATGTGCGGTCCAAGCACCCTACCCTTTGTCGAGAAAACACGCCATAATCCACGTCCATACATGGGTTGCTGAGGACTCTAAGCCTTCTACAGCTCCACACCCCCTCTGAAGGGACGTGAGCGCGCCCCATTTTGAGAAACCTAAATCCTAACTAGATGAACCTTATGCATCCCCACAATATGTAAGGGGTACCCGCCAGCAGTCCGGCATTTGAATGCCAAAGCCGGCTAGGAGTGACGTGCGATTTCCGGGTCATTGTTTCTTCCTTTTACTAAAGCCCAGCAAGAAATGAGGAATAACAAGTTAAAGGTTCAAGAGCACCCCAATAAGTGTGGTTCCTTCGGTTTTCGAAGCCGCCTAGGAACAATTCCGTTTTGAGAAACCCCTAAATCCAGTTTCCACTATGCCAAAAAGCCGGATCCTGAATCTTGATAAGCAGTACAGACATAGAGTGCCCCAATAAGGAACTAGATTTAGGTTCTAAACATCCGAAGTCCTTTACGTAGATGCATATCCCGAAAACCTAGGAAAGGGACGTAAGGGTGCTGCCATGTTGAGAAACTACCATTTATTCTCCAAAGCCGCCTAGGAACTCAGAAAATGCTTTTTGGTAGAATAGGAATTGATTGTGTATTCCCTCAAGGGGGATATAGTATGCAAAACACCTACGATCAGAATCTATTTCAAAAGCCGCCGCCTGGGACAGAGAATGCTGATAAGAAAATGATATAACTAGTTGCGCATTTTCCTTTAGTTTACCTCAAGCGAAAAAGATGTAAGCCGCGCCAGGAATGACATGCTTGAAGGCCGTCTCAATTCCTTCATCCATCACTCAACCCGCATCTGGGCCGCTTCTAGGTACTGTACTGTACGGGCCTAAATTATTAGGTCCCTCAAACGGAATTGTTTAACGGTTTTATATATTTGTATGAGGCCATATTGGCATCAGTTATTTGAGGATGATATGCGGTTTTTGGTGCCCAACATCTAGAAAACATGGAGAAGTGTACGGAACATCAAGTGGACGAGGATATGGAAGCTTGGTTGATATAGGGCTTGGTTCAGGAGTTATATGTAGAGGCCTCTTAGATGCGTATAGGGTCTGGGGTATGGCATGCTACAGTTGCTAAAGACATGCCTCTGCATTACCCTCACTCCTGAAAATTAGCATGGAATGCAAACAGGTCTTTGGAAAAAGGCACGCTTGTGAGCCCTGCACCGTTGCAGTTCCAGCACGTCGGAAGCTGCTTCAGAAGCTCTGGAGCTCAAAGTCTACAAATAATGGCCTACACTGGACCGTAGAGCCTATGTGAATCGTAGCTACTTTGGGCTATTGATTCGGACCCCTTTAAGAGGAGTCACCGTGTCAGATCCTGCGAAGAGCTCTGAGCCCGTTAGGTATGTTGGAAAGCCGCGTTGACAACTGCCTGCAGACCAACAAGGCCTCCGTGTGTGATACGAATACAGTCATACAGTAATATAGTAATGTAGGAATATGGTAACACGGCAATACAGTAGCATAGTAAAGATAATTAGTAACATGCCTATCTTACACGGTATAGTAACATAGTGATGTACGTCCCAGGGCCTGGTTTGTATGAAGTCAAACAGGCATCAGAATCAGAAGGGGGCCGCAGCAGCTGCGTAGTCATTGTTGGTACCAGAGGGAGCGACCCCGAGTAAGGCAATATACCATATACCGTACTCACCCCATAGCAACCCTACTACAATGGTTCATGAGTGGGTAACCCAATGTCTTAGTAATTCCAGGCTCGCGCAGACTAGCAGCCGAAACCTGGAGCCTGGGTGGGCTCTGATGGCCTTTCACACGAACGCAACCCATGTGTCATGATATTGGTGAAGCCCCTCAGTGTGGAAGGGAGCCCCAATCCCCACGTCCCAGATGCTAACCCTCAACCCTAAAGCCCGACCCTTAACCCTGAAGCAACTCAAGCCCTTGTCCAGAGCTTCTCGGAGAAAGCCTTTTTGATCCCGGGAGGTAGCGCAGGGCGGCATGAAGGGAGAGCTGGATCACTTTTTGAAGTGCTTCCAGCAGTCCCAGCTGCTAGCAAGGCCTCACCAACTACAGTTTAGGATGTAAGGTTTTGTGTTTGGGGTCTGGCGTTTAGGGTGTACGGTTGTGGGTTCAGGGGAGTTCAGAGTGTGTACAGTATGTGGCCACAATGTTAGGCAACAGCATGTGGAAATCGGAATAGCAGTCAGATATCTTCGAAGGTTGTGGGGTTTGAGCTTCATTCAGGGCCTGCCTTTGAAGGCGTACCAAGCGTGCCAGAAAAGTGAGGGCCCTGTCTAATTATGATTCCTTCCAAAAAAGGGTGCTTTTTGGATGCCGCATGTAAAGGCGCAAACAACAACCTTGCTCTGGGTCAGGGTTCAGGCGCAGGGTCAGAGTGACGAAAGGAGTGAGTGGAGACATGGTTACCGTTCAGTGCCCTGTATGAGTACATGGCGTGCTTGGCAAGGAATGAAGCTTATGTACTCCTCAAAAGGATCTATACCATCCAGTATCCCATCCGCTGTTTTGTTGCAAGAGTACAGGGTGCACACATTTTTTTGTACGCTTTTTTTGGGTGGTTTCGGGTTGATAGGGTTTGGGGTTTAAAAGGTTCAGGGCTCATAGGATCTGTTAGGGTTCCGGTCTAAAGTTCCACGCATGAAGTGGGCTTTCTAGCAAGACCAGCTGGTGCCAAAAAATCGTTAGGGAAAGGGCATATTTCCATGTTCCATCCGAGAAGACTGTTACTCATCAGCACCTACTTCAGAAGGTTCGGCAATGACCATGGATCTCAAAACTCCTCGAGAAGCGTATGCTCCCAACAAGCGAGGTGGTGCTGATAACATCATTCGTGCTAAGACACAGTGCCCTAGGTATGGCATCACGTCCCTGAAGAGTCAGAAAAAGTCCTTGGAGCACCTTCTGCGTATCGTGGACAGCACCTGGGCCGTGACCAGGGACTTTGTTACAGGCTTTCAAGTTTGATGCGGGTGTTGTGTTGGAGCTTTTGGGTCTAGGTTTTGTTGGCGTAGAAACCCTACATCCAACAGATGTACGGCAACAATCTACTACTCTGGAAGCATTTTTTTCTGTGGTATTGAGCTTTAGTTCCTAACTTTTGAAAGCACAGCAGCGGCTTAAGAACAAGGCAAAGTCATTGGCCCTTACGATTGGGCCAAAGCCCTACTTAGCAGTTATATGCTACTACATTACTTTATTACTAGTATATCAGTACATTGCTATATTAGCAGTCTGGTTCTCCATGGAGTCAATGTAGGGTTGACATGGAAGGTCATAATGTAGTTCCTCAAATCTATAATCGGGACCCTTTGTAAGCCCCAGACATCGCTAGGGTCCCTATCATGAGAAACTCCCGTAAATGGTTGAGGGCGTGGCTAAGCCTAACAACTCCAACACGTCTTCCTTGCCCAGGGACGGCAAACATGACTTTGTAAAAGGTCTGAAGTTTGTAGCGTGCTCTCTTGAGGAGTTCTGCGGAAGAAGTAGGGTAGTAGCTTGACGCCTGAGCCGAGGGCTACAATACGCCTAAGTCCTATACATCCAAACCTTAAGTCCTAAATCCCAAATCTTCTCTCCCCAAATCCTGAACCCTACATTGGAAAATCGTAAGCCCTCAACCCTAAACCGGTGCTTGGACTCTCTTCAGAGCTTTCCCATGTACCAAGGCGATACAAAGCCCCTTAGGAAGATGTAGGTTTTCGGGCTTCAGGTCTACTTTACGGCGCCCTGGGGTAAAGAGAGTTAAGTGCATCTACCGAAAGATGGTTTTGATCGAGTTATTCAAGCAACCTTTTTTCGTGCATTACCTGACTCTAGGGTCCCTCTCTGTATTCCAGATGTTGAACCCTCAAACTTCCCTTGCATACCGGTGGTACTCAGAATTGGGGTCCCTCAATGCGTGCCCTCAGGTAAAGCGACCCCAGAAGGAGCTCCCTTCACAGACTCTGACTCAACATGTAACCCAAACATAGTCCCAATCAAAACCCATGTATACCCCAACCCCGAACTTGTCCCTGCTCCAGCCATTGTCAGGTGCTCCGTTGGTGGATCTCCAGCAGCGTGCAGATGACCTGTGTAGCATCGAGGACTCTTTCTCAGGAGGTTCAAGAGCACTCTAAGAGCAGGCAAGTCACGATGCGCGTGCGATCCATGCGAGAGCTCGATTTATGCGAAATTGCCAGGATGCTCCCAGGAGCACGAAATAGAGCCAAAATGCAAAGACGCTCGGTGCCAGCATATGTGAGCGCGACTTGCAGCCATCGAGCACCAAAGACACGAGAGTTCTACACTTTGCGAAGAGCACTGACACTGGGTCGAGAGCGCGATGGCATGATTGCCAGCCAACTTGCAACGACACATTAGACCATGTTAGACCTGCAAACCTCAATAACATTCCCACAGTGTTGACACAACGTTGGGGGAATGGACCCTCAACCCTGAACTCCAAAGCTACCAAAACTTCGGAGGAGCGCGCCATCGAGGACGCGCTCCTTTCGCGTCTACGCCGGGTGACTTTCCGCGGATGTCGCTCTTCCCTCCTTCATTGTGATTTAGGTCTTGACGCTTTCGGGGGTAGTTCAGGATGGACGAGAAAACATTCCAGGATTTTGGACACCCAACTTATCATTGTATTGTAGTTTCTGCTATCCCCGAAGCTCAAAGCGCCCTTGCCATGGCTAATTGTGGCGATGCAGGTTCTCAAGCTTAAGGCTCCCTGGAGGAACCTCATGCTCACCTGGGTGTTGAGGGACTAGGCATCCCAGTTTCCATTTTCCCTGTCTTGTTCATTTGATCTTCCATTATGGCTACACTGAGCCCCATATTCTTTATGTCTATATGCTATAGCACTGGGCCCTATATCCCTGCCACAAGAGAACTGGGATCTTCTGTCCGCGCTTTGTCAAGTAATGTAGTCACATGTGCGGCTTGAACTAACTCGGAAAGCTTTCTGACCTTATGTTTTTTATGATCGGACTCCAATCGACGCTGATTACCGGCGGTGGGAACAGTCTTTCTGACTTCTTGTTGCGTTTCATGAGAAAGCGACGGAGCTTTTGGATCCGGTTCGGCTGGTTCCCAGCCTTTGTAGAATCCCAATTTCCGTTTTTCCATGCTCTGCTCACCTGATTCTCAACTGAGGCTATCCTGAGCCCTATATAGTTTATGTCTTCATATCCTTATTCTCTCTCTATATCATCCGCGCAATTATGCCCCAAATATTCCCTTTATACGCTAGATAGTATCTCTAGCCCTTTCCGTTGAGGTTGGGGCTTTGGGCTCACCTTTGGCAGTTTTCTGACGCGTCACGACCTTGCAAGAATTGCACAAGGATGGCACATAGCTCAGTGCAGTGAGTGTTTACACTTGGTAAGAGATTTTTCGCGTGTTTTGCAGTATGGTCGGTGCAGAGTCCGGGTTGCGGCACAGGTCTCAGTAACAGACCCAAGCCTCAAAAGCTTCAGCAAAATTTAACGGCGAGGGCGATCTCCGCAGTCAGAAGCCGCGTCCTACAGGCTAAGACCTGTTGCTACGGAAAATGCAACTCCAAAGCCTGCTTGGCCTATTGTTTTGAACCAAAGCCCTGCACGTTACGACCCCAAATCCTAAACCCTTCGACTATAAACCACATCATGTTTTCTGGAGCCATCCTTGGGGTCTTCATCCACCTTTCCCCCGGAAATCCCTACATAAACTCAGCTTCCGCTTGATAATCCATTTGTTTCTTGGCTTGATATTCCACCATCACATATGTAGCCCAATTTCACACTTATTTTATCCCTATATACACCCATCTCTCCCTTGAATGGGACCATAAGCCCTCGTTGGGGATGATATCCGCATGCCCTATGCTTGGGGTCCTAGAGTGATTTCCTCCCCCCTCTTTGCGTCACACGGCGTGGTCTGTACGGCCCAACACCATCATAGTGTGTTATTGTGATTCTTATCGCCACTCGGATTGTTGTGATACATTTGTCATTAATTGTTGGTGTTTCGCGCAGGGTTCAGGGTGCAATGTTTAGGGTTGAGGGTCCTAGGTTTCCCGTTTTTGCTGCTTTAGGGAATATAGGCGCTAAGACCGGAACAGTCAGACTGAACTGGGGGCAGCACGCCGTTGAAAGGTAATTTCGTGGATTGCCGGGCATTGGCAACGGCCATGGTGGAATTGCAGCTGTGAAGATGAAGACTTTCCAAACATCCAGAAAACAGGAGAGGTTTTCGGGTTTGGGAATTGAGCTTAAGTGAATGATTAGTATCAGGGCTTCAAGACTTAGGGTTGAGGTGTTTATGCAGTGTGTCCCGCGTAGGTGGGGTCCTAGCACCTTTAACTAATTATTAAGGGTAGGCAATCAGGTCATCCCGCAGCTTAGTAGTTTGGGGGGTCCGGAAAGGTTTGGGGTTGAGGCTTTACGTCTTGACGGGGGATCGCTAGTCCCTAATAGCCAAAGGCTGACCTTCAAAAATCCAAGGAAAGTGTACTGGCCAGGGTTAGATTGGCAATCTTGATTGGACGTTAACGTTTTGTATCTGTTTTTTTTTGACAGGTTCATTTCGACGTCTACGAACAGTCGTTGTCGTTGGTAGTGCCTTCACCACTAGCGCGGACTGCCCCAAGTTTACATCAGGCAACCTCCTGCGAATGCGAGAGTCTCCCGAGCTCCACTACGCTTCTCGAGCCATTCTAACTGCTGTTGCAAAGGCATCGCAAGCTCCACATCTCGCTTTTTGACCGAGTTGTAGCCGCCCGGCATGAAGAGCATTGTAGCAAGATCATAAGGCCACCAGGATGCACCTACTTTAAGTGGCGCTTGGGCTGTGGGAGGCTAAAATATGGAGAATCAAGTGGAAAAGACAATTAAACATGAAAGGGATTATAGAGTATCATGGTTCTGGATTTCATGTATAATCATGGTATTGCGTACTTCAAATAGACAGCAACATGATGTTGGTAATAATTCAGGCTTGCAGGATTCTGCCAATATGCTTGTGGCCTTTACGGATGCTGAAGATAGCGGGAAACAGCGATCATGGTCCTACGCAAGCATTTCAGCCTTGTTAGTCAGATGATCGCACCAATAGTGCTGTGAGAGGGTTGTAACATGATATGTACATACATACACGCATGCGTACATATTCATATTAGATATATGCTATCCCCTTCAGAACTCACCGTGGAACCAAATTTCATCCAATTTGGAGGGATTTGGACAACCAAGACAGCTCTTTTTCCTAGCAAGGAGAGCCGTTTTGATGGCGCGCTATTGGAAAATTATCTTTTTCACAGGAAAAGATGGCGTCCCCTTAAACAACGGCCAGGGGCACCCCAAAACAACCATTTTTTTGGCAATCTGTGGCGGCTTTTGTTGAAAAATCAGCTTCTTGAAAAGCATGTGTTCCCAGGACAGAGATGTTGTTTTCAATGGCATGCCTTCAAGAACTGTGGCTTCGTGCGATTCTTGTTCGTAGTGATGTTCTTCCAACGCCGTCTTCCTCACGAAAAAGTGTTTCAATCCATCATCCTTTCCTAGGGAAAGCAAAAAATCTGCTTTGAAGCGCCTTCATGGTTACTTACACATTTTTTTGCGTTGCCCCAAGCAAAGATGTTTTTCAAACCACCAGTTTCAGAGGAAAACGATGATTTTTCTGTGGCACTCCTTAGCAAAGACACCTTTTAGATTTTGGCTGGGAAAAGGGTGGCTTTCCAAGAGGACCGCCTCAAAAACCGATCAGGTTCGTAGGAAGCCAGTGGTTTTGCTAAGGTGTTTTAGGTTTCATTGTGTGTGTTTGAACAATATTTAGACAGGTGTTTTTTTTCTGAGATTTTAACCTACAGGAAATCCAGTTACAATTGGAGACCTTTTTTCCTTAACTGTCTCCATTGATTTTCATAGATGGTTCTCAAAAACTAGTTTCTGCAAGTCAACCTTTGTAAAGACACCGTCTAATTAAGATTTAACATCTCGTTTGTGTTTCAGGTTTTGTTAGATGTCCAAGATTCTTCAGGTTCTTAGTTTCTTGTGAGGCTTTTAACAAAGCAATGATCCCCAAACAGGAAATCTAGCTCGAATTCGGAATGCCCTTCATTTTCTAGATGATTACAGGTTGTCCACCGTTGTATTACAGGAACCTATACATCATAATGACACCGATGATTTGATAGGTTATCATTGCCTGTATATAGTTGGTAGACATGAGTATACCTCAGATGATGCAAATCAAGCCCACTTAAACCCTCGAGACGAATCATTGAAGATTTGAGCAAAAAAGTCTGAGAGTCTTCAACCTCCAATCTTCAGTGTAGGGAAGCTGGCTTAAATCCGTTAAATCCATTTAAATCCTCAAGATGAATCATTGAATCTCTGAACAAAAAAGCTTCCTACACATCTTCAACTTTCAACTTTCAGTGTAGGGAAATTTAGCTTAAACCCGTTAAATCCACTTAGATTTTCAAGACGAATCATCGACGATTTGAAGAAAACATTGCTGAGAATTGGGCTTTCCAATGAGCAAGCGCAGTCTTTGGCCTTGGACAAAAATGCTTTGTGGAATTCTGGAGTTCAGGAACTTAATATATCTTCATAACAATCGCCGTTGACGGAGGAAACCCTGCACCGCTAGAGCAGCTAAATTATTGTGGTTCTCAGAATATGGTGTACTTCAGGTAATGCACGAGTCTTCCATCAACAGTAGTGTGACTTTATTGTAGCTCTTTATCAGTAGGTCCCCTCATCCTTAATCCCTTAGTCATGCCGGGGTCTTACAAAGTAAGTCCCTATGAGTATCCGGAACTCATTTACCACCTCCTCAGCTAAAATCCTTGCTACCCAAAACCAGTATCAAAATCCCAGTTGCCAAACCGCCAAGAACTTGGATCCCTTGGACAACGGTAAACTTGCCACGCTTCACTTGGATCTGGACACTCATCGGACCCCTCAACAAGAGATCTTTAGCTTCTACTTCACTGCTATATCCCGGTTGCTGTCTTTAGTATGCAGCGACATAGCGAAAGTGCAGAACCAATGCAATGGTGCAGAAACGATTGTCAGCAACATGAAGCAGTAAATCAACGCTTTTGCTGCATTCCCAGGAAAAGTCGATGTGCGATGAGATACCTGCGCTCGTGAAGGCCTGTGTCAGTTGCAGCGCGTGTCGAGGATGCGAATGGGTGGTGGAGAGTTTCCAGGAAGTAAGGAGTGGTGCAGTTGGGGTCGCAGTTTGAGAGCTTACCTTCTCGGCCCGTGGCAGCAGTTTGAGATGATGTTGAATTTTCCTTATGGTTTCATGATGCGAGTTTTTTATACTCAGGATTTTAAACTACAGCCCGGTTCCAGATTCACGGCTGCTGGGTGCGCACGGTCAGAATGGAGAAGACCTATTCCCACCTTTGCCAGAATACCCACCCCCACATGTAGCTCATGATCTTATCCTAGATAGGGTTTTGAAGGTGCTCCAGAAAAACAGAGTATCCAGATTCTTGTGTAGATGGTTTGCTTCGTCAGGTAAGGCCAGTTTAGTACGATCCGAAGCCCGAAGACCCGAACCCTAGACCCTGTAGATTCTTGGTTGAGCACCTTTTAGGAGTAATCTAGTAGCGATGCAGCGGGATTCCGAAATTAGATTTGTCCAAGATTACGTGTTTCTTCCAGGGGTTCCTGACGCCATGACGGCGTCATTTTGCAGGCCATGTAGGGGGACCCTGATGCGGAGAATCGTTTGCACCTTGAAGCATCCAAGAGCAAAAGCAAGGATCCCAAAACCAAACTCAGGCATCAGCTTCGTAGAGAAATGGATCCTTATGGAAATCCCTGTAATCCCTTAAAAGGTTGTTGTTATAGGCTAAGAAATCATTCAATTTCTGCTAATCAATGAGCTCACAGGCGTTAGGGCTTAGCAGACATGGCACGGGATGACAGGAGCTCAGTACAAAGCGCAGTTGTAGACATGATAAAACCCGGGTAATGGAGAATCAAATGGAGAAGAACATGGACATAAAATGGAAACTCGGGATATGGGGGTTGTAGGTACCCATTGGGGTGTAGTCACCATAAAACCCCTTACGGTTAGCCATCATAGTTGTCATACTCGGTGGAATCCGACAGGCCTGCCATTAATTTCATTGTAGCCTACCTAAACCTAATGTCCTATACATGCAGGACAGACACCGCATGTTGTCCGCAATCCCCGAAGCATACAGCACTAAATCCTGAGAGAATCCAAGCAATACGCTCCTTCATGCACAGACCTTGACCCCTCAAACCTAAACCTTTAATCCCATCCCCCAAACCTCGAAAGTATACCCATGACCTTGCGGTTAAATGCAATTCTTGCGGGTATTTGGGAGGTCTAGGTGGTAGGTAGCTTCCCCAAAATAGAGAATCCCAATGTAGACCACAAAATACTATAACCCTTATTATGGGAACCCCCAAAAAGGTACCTCTAATTTTGGGAAACCCCCAAGGTATCCTTGGACAATTTTTCGTTGAATCCGGGAGGCCTGGCCATTGGAGAGACTGCAGCAGGAGTGCGAGAGCGAGGCGTGCACTTCGGGTAGGTCCCAAAGGGCCCAAGCATGGATAGGGATTTATTTGCAGGGATTAAATATAGTGAGTATAGGGAATTCAGGGTTTAGGCACATTATAGGGATATAGGTCGCAAGAATTGAAGGTGAGACGGAAAAGAAACTGGAACAAGACATCGAGGTGTGGGCATGATGTGGGCAGGGATGGGGGTGTCTTCGGATCTCAACACGGGAGGGGTGTGGTAAGCGTCTTTAAGTTTTGAGTTGGCAAGGGTCAATTCAGGTCCATTAAGGTTGATGTTGGATTAGGGTTGCGGTTGATCGTTTGTGTTGCCGCTGTAAGGAACTTCAGAACTAAGCTGCCGCTATCTGGAAATCATATAACATACTGCATAGCTTTGTTGTGTTAGACTGGTTGAAGGTCCTTCACAGCAACCTAGCTGCAAGCTAAGCCAAAACCTCCAAGCCACCAAAGCCCTGACATGCTACAATGCCAAGAAACCCATGATTCTGGTCTGGTTAATAGGAGTCCATTTATCTATGGAAACCCTAGAACCTTCACCCTCAGACCTAAAACCCTCAAACCGTAACCCTTAACACAAAACCTGCAAACCCTGACACTCTAAGCCAGTCTGGGAGCTTCAGAATCCTCATAGGTACCTCCAAAGCCGGCGCACAAAAGCTTGTGTAACCCCATCATTCCCAAGGGTAGCTTCAGTTGACAAGAAATCCCTTAGCCCTAGTGACCCAGTGCCTGGACCCTGCGTATCTCTTTCACTAGTTTCAACTGCTCTGAGGGTACTATAGGGGCCTAGAAACTTACCAATATTATGGTTCTGCATTCCTTGTATACTTATACACTAGTGTACTTCACATAAACCTCGACATAGGCAATTTAGGATCGTCCCTATAACCCTTCATCTTCCAATTTTATTGTCCATTTGATTCTCCATGATTGCCCTGTTTGGACTTATCTGCGAAAAGCACACCCAGGGGGGCTTGTTCACCATGGCTAGCTCCTGCAGCCGCATCTGGGAGGTGCGGTGGGCTTGCTTAGGCTTGTGCAGGTGTCATAGCATGCAGGTTTCAAACTGTAGGCTTCTTGAGTTCGGGTTCAGGCTTTGGGGGTTGGGCTCTTGCTAGTAGGGTTTGGGGTGTAGGGTCTAGGAGCTCGCGTTGATGTCTTGACTTGTTGAAGGTATTGACAGTAGATGATTTCCATTCATTGATACCAACCCGTGTGCTGCAGCCCTACTTGGCGGTTCGAGGAATCATAACACAATTTTAACTGTACCTGTTATCTGGCTCTCCGTTTTGTGCCTTACCTAATGCTGTTTAATATGCAGCATCACAGGCTCAGGAATCTACGCGTCGCAGGTCTTGCGTCTTGCTTTAGTCGCTGTTGATTGCTGCCCAGCAACTGCAGCCTCCTAGTTTTCATTAGCACGTTTTTGGGCAGGGTTTGGGCTTGGGGGGTATGTATAGCTTCAAGAGACATTTGGAGGCTTGCGAGGTATAGGGTCTCCATTATGGAGACCGACATACCAGACTCATTATGAATCAGACTCCCATTGGAAAGGGACCCCTTGTCTTGCTGAATGCTTCTCCATGAGCTTGTTTCGCCCATGCAACAGTTAGCCTAAGATCTAGATCCCTGTGCTTTAGTCCCAAAACCTAAGCCCGAACACCGAAACCCTAAAAAGCCTACGTCACCCAAAAGCTCATAGCCCTTTGAGACGAACAGCATGGGGATGTGGGCGCTTGCCGTACGTATGCTTGACCGCCGACTGCTACTCCTTCTATTTCATTCGGAAAGAAGGTCAGCGCCTTCCCTCAAGAACATTAAACTTCCTTAGGGTAGCCCAAGTGTATCTCGAGATGCATTCCGCATGAAGAGGTGGGGAGTGTTTTAGGGGAGGGAATTCCTCAGGCACCTGAGGCTTTAGGATTTTTGCCCAGAAAGGTGCCCTACGACGACTATTCTGCTAGGAAAAGTGAGCCCATGCCATATTTAATACGCATCTCTTTTTCAACTCGGGTGGCATTAGCGTAGTTTGTCGGGATCACCAGCCTGGTTGCTGCGCACTGGATCTAGAGAATGGCTTGCGAAGCTAGGCTGCTGTGATTTGGACTCGGAGTGATCTTGTTTTCAAAGGCCTCAGTGCTAAGCGGTTGATGAGCGTAACTGGGCCGCCTTTTTCCTTGAAGCTGCACCCCGCCCCAACATCATGAACATCAGCTGGGCCTCCTTTTTTCCACGTGCCACACGAGCATTATGAGCATCAGCTGGGCCTCCTTTTTTTGCACCAGTCGCGCCTTCGCCCAGCATCTTTTCAACACCCACGCCCAGCATCATGAGCATCAGCTGGTTTTAGTCACACTTGACGCCAAGCAACATGAGCATCAGCTGGGTCTCTTTTTTCCCACACGGCGCACCCACGCCCAGCATCATGAGCATCAGCTGGGCCTCCTTTTTCCCACACGGCGCACCCACGCCCAGCATCATGAGCATCAGCTGCGCCCGTTTTCCCACAAGTCGCACCCACACCCAGCATCATGAGCATCAGCTGGGCTTCCTTTTTTCCACACGCCGCACCCACGCCCAGCATCATGAGCATCAGCTGTTTTTTTTCTCCCGCAAGCTGCAGCCATGCCCATCTTTGTAAGCAGCATTTTCTTCACAAGCGGCACCTACGTACGCCCAGCAGTGCCTGACCTTTTGTTTTCTGCGTTCGCGGCACAGAGCTCGGAGTGCATTTTAGCATGAGTTGACCTGTTGTCCCAAAGGCCACGTGGCCAGCATCTTGAAGCTTAACTGGGCCTCTTATTTCCTGAAAGGTGCACAAACGCCAAGCATTATGAGCATCAGCTGGTTGCTCACCTCAGGTGGCTCCAGAACCACGTGAAGTCACATTCATGGTCATCAGTGTGCTTCTTGAATGTTTCCAGAAGCTAGGAGGGCAAAATGCACACAATTCTAAGTGGCAATCTGTGGTTTTTGCGATCTGCATAATTTCTGCAAAGGTGAAGAAACTATCAGAGGACCCTTACACAACAAAGCTGAAGCTTGCTCAAAATTGAAATCACACATGCAGATGCGTGATTCGTTATGGTGCAGGGTCCTCATGATTCCCTCATGAGTTTTCCAGAGAATGCTATGTACCTTGACCACACAGCAATCTCCTGGCTTCTGAAGAGCATTGAAGAGCATTGCTCCTTCATGGGGAGTAGCAGGTATCCCGCCACTCAAATTGAGCTATGTCCATCCTTTTCCTACGCGTTGCAGTCCAAACAAGGACAACAGCTCACAAGAACCAGGTCAAGCTACAAAATCAAATGCCAATTCTCCCCACACAAGTTTGAAAAACATGCGACCCCAAGCCTTGAAGCCTAAAGCCCCTCAATCCAGCTAGCCCCCATAGATAAATCCATATATATATATATCCTTATGATTCCTTAGGCTTATACGGATACACATATACCCGTGCATAAGCCTCATATACCCTGCATCTCTTCATCAACCTGATGCAATCCCTATCTACCCCCTTGATAGTGACTTGCTCTGATAGGCCGTCAACTCCGAGGTTGGTCAGAGGCCTTGTCCTCCCATCCGAAAAGGGCTTAACATGAGGTTTAGGGGTGTAGGGGCTTAGGGTTTAGCGTTCAGAGGGTTATATTAGGGTTATATAGGGATACTGGAAAAGAACATGGAAACTACTATTTAGGGTTTAGGGTTTTGGGTTTTGGGGTTTAGGGTTTAGGGGCTGTAGGGTTCAGAGTCTACTATAGGTAGGGTTTAGAGTCTATTATGGGGTAAAGAGTCTACGATAAGTTTCAGAGTTTAGTTTAAGGTTCAGAGTTGATTGTAGGGGTTATGGTTTGACTTAGGGTATGCAGGGGCTCTACAGGGATTATTTACGGAGTATATCGGGGTATTTAGGGATATAGGGCCCAATACTGAAGAATCAGAAAACAAACAGGAACATGACATGGAAGCTACTACATTTTTGGGGTTCAGGCTTTTAGGTGTTACGGGCTTAGAGGTTAAGGGCCGAAAAGGTTCTAGTAATAGGCACGGATCCTTATAGAAATCCCTATTTTATCTTCGGTATAACAAGCCAAATACCCCTTTTCTTTCAGGCCCTGCTGCCCACCAGTAAGCTTCTCTACGCTGCGTCACGATTATTGACGTTAAGTTAAAGAAGACATGGAACTTTGATTATATAGTTGGATGCGGGGGCATGACCATCTTTGGGGTTCGGGTTCGCCTGAAAACCCCATGAAGGCAT
>CAJNIZ010008668.1:180027-239352 GCA_905231905.1 Symbiodinium pilosum
TCAAACATGCTTCCGCGAAAGCTCGCGATGGTGTGCGCGAAAGGAACTTTGGATTCCCGCGAAGGGGTCATTTCGTTATGAAGTAATTTTGGGCAACGCCCATTTCAGTGTTTTAGGCGTTGAAGTTGTTGCGTTGAGGGTTCTGTTCTTGTGGGTTTCTGTGTGGGGATGGCGCCCAGCATGACATGAAGTGGGACCACGAGAAGTTAAGGACGGCTGTTACAAGTTCACGGAACATGGATGAAGCTCTGACGGAGTCTAGCGGTATAGGAGAACCGAAACTACATTGCATGGAGTAGAACAAATCACGTCGCCCCCAACAAAGACCCAGGTAGCGGAGTTAAAGCGATAATTATGTTTTGTCCATGCACCATCAGTTCCCTAGGAAGAATGGTTCTTGGTTTATTCACGCGCGTTGCTGGGATTATCGGGGACTGTTGCTACGTGGGGCTGATCCTAGGGTACTGGGTTTGCGGGGGTTTATGTCTTACCCTGGCAGAAGCACGGTTCTGTAGAGCTGGTTGAGATACTAGTACGAGTTCTTCTTGGGCTGCTTGTTCATAGTATGACTGCTTCTTGATAAATGGGGATGACACACTGAAGGCCTCTTCCCTTAATTCTTTCCTTTCCCCTGCAAGCCTCTTTGTTCTGAAGTGTTCGCATACCCAATTAGCAGGATTTAAGGCTCTAAGTCTAACCCTCTCAAAGGCTTTGGACCTGTAACCTTTTGACTGTATTACTTAGAGCTTCCCTCGCGTGCAAATTGGGGGAGTTTGGATGGATTTCTGGCAGCGTTAGAAGGTTCTACAGGGGATGGAGTTCCAACATACTGTAATTTCTAGAGTATACTGTGCGCACATATATGTATATATATATATACATACATACATGTATGTTACATGTATTCATAGTGGTCTGCTCATGATGGTACGGAGATCACTGTCAGTGCTTGTAGTGCAGGATCCACGCATCCTCCCACTAGCAAGGTATTCTATGGCCCCTAGTAGTCTTTACGTATGCATTTTCAGGGAGTTCGTCTTTGCTTGGACAGGGGGTACGTCACTTTGGGTGGGCCCCTGATCCCCGAACCCTCGTTCGGGAGTCTTTAGCCTTTCTGTGAACAGATTAGGCCTGCAGGATCTTGTTGCAAGTCCCTTGACCTCTTAGTACCCTTGCACAATAGAATCAAAAGCTTCGGAAGTTTACTCCCTAAATCCTACATCATCCCGGCCCTTAGAATCCTAAGTCCTAAGACCAAACCCAACCCTCCTCCAAAGCATAGCTCCCCAAGTAAGACTTTGAAACAGAAGTTCTGCCCCCAAAACCCCTGAATCAATAAACTTCTACCTGCCTCCCAGACACTTCCCGAATCCTCGAAGCAGCAAGCCTTGGAAGGCAGCTGGAAACCAGCGCTTAAAATCTTAAATCACTAATCTCCCCCTTAAACCCTCAATCCAGCTCTAGGTCATGCTTGGGAACTCCAGAAACCCAAATCAGGAATACAGATTTATCCCCAAAAATGAACCAGAACCAGAACCCCCCCCCATAGAAAGAGCCTTGGAAGGCTGCTGGCCTGGGTTTGCGACATTGTCTCCACCTTTCGCCAGACCCGCGGCCTGGACCGCGCTCAGGCCCGCGTCTGTAGTATATTCTAGAATATTCTAATGCATTATGTTGTATGTATTGTTGTATAGTATATTATAGGATTTTGGGGATGGGATGTAGAGGGTTTTGGGTTGTAGGGTTTGAGGTGTAGGACTTAGTTAGCATTCCTGGAAAGAGGTGCGCGTATTCTTGAACACTGGGGGCCCATATGCAAAGCTTTTCTCAGAACGGTTCGGAGTCACATTAAGGGCCTGTTTCTATTGCGGTAGCAACCGGGGCACTGACTCTCAGATTTCTGTTGGGGCTAGCATTTAGGATGTGGGATGGAGCTCGGGAGATAAAGTTCAGGATTTCCAACATTTTGGAAGTCCCCGCCAAAATTCACTGGAACTATGAATCCTGTGGACCTCCAGACTGTTCGCGTGAAGAGCCCAACCTGCACCCCGAAAACTTGACCTCAAGAGCGGGAGGCTGACATATCCGCTTGGAAACGGGCGACACAGCGCGCCATTGGTGCCCTTCGGCAAAGGAAGTTCGGGTTAGGGGTCCTGTGTGTAGGTTACAGTGCGCTGTTGATAGCCCAAATTTGGAATTTATCGTAAATCTCCAAGTCGGTTCTCTACTGTAAGGCCTTAGGAACCCCACGGTCCCACAAAGTAGGGTTCAGGCTCTTGGGGCTAGCACCCTGCACCTACTGGCTGTCACTCGGCCCTGGCGTTGGGTTTTCCGCCTCTGTCGTCATTGTCAGCATCCTCATATGAGCTGAGTTTCATAAGATACTGGTGTGTGCAATTGATCTGGACGTCATGAATTTTGAGTTCTACCCTGTGCGTCGCTGTTCGAGTCGTCGTGGTCATAGTCATGAATAGCAAGAGAACCAGCCGAGCATGCAACTCTGAAAGTCAAGGCTGGTGCTGTCGTCTTCGGCCCGGCCGCGCGAACCCAGGTCATCGACATCTTCGCCAGGTGCTGCAGGGACATGGGTTCGGGAACCGTATCTGAGCGCAACCTGGAAACCACAGCGTTCTCCTGAAAAGGTTGCTGAAAAGTGAACAACTTTTTTGCATGCTTGAAGTCTAAGTAGCTAGTAGCCAATGTCACCCGTTTGCCTGGTCAAGGCAGAGGCAGCGCCTGTGATTCAATCCATTGACAGTTAGGGTTTTAGGGCTTCGGGCCGATCATGGAAGCAGTGGTACACTGTTTTGTCACCACACTATGACGGCCAGGCTCTGCACTCAGGCTGACGAGCAGCGGTTTTGAGGCTGTGTCTCATTTACCTTCCAGGGAATCAGGGCATAGCTTGTTTGACAATGCACTGACATCCTCCGGCAAGTTGCAAAAACTTAACGTGCCAAGCGTTTTCCCAGCAAGAAAGAGTCGACAAGGAGGGACCAATCTAGAGTTCAGCGACCGCATCATGCGCTCATTCAGAACCTCAAACAGGTTTCTCAGAGAAGGAGTCTCCAAAGGTCTGTGGGAATGTGTCGGATTGTTTGGATATACAGAGATCCCCTCAGCTGTTAATTATAGGGATGGCTTTGAGAAACTCTTGGATTAGAAGACACTCAAAGACTTTAAGTTTGTACCCTTAATGTTTGTACCCCTAACTACCCGTATTGAGGGCCATATTCCATGGTTTATGGACCCCAAACCCAAGGGTACAAACCCTAAGGGTACAAAGGAAAACTCCTTGAGACACACTGCCAGTTGTTCCTTCTCAGGTGCTACGACGACTTGTTGGCGAACTCCGACTTGGTCCACGCAGAGGAGATAGACCGAATACTTTTCCAGGCCGGCCTTTGCTGAAAGCTCACAATTTTCAACCGGCATTGCTAGGCCGAACCCTAAACCGGCCCTGAATCCAACACCCCAAACCCCAAACCCTGAAACCTAAATGAGCCGCAAGGCGAGAAGCAATTAATGTGCCCGTTCCGAGATCTGTAGGATCCTGATGTTCAGTAGGGGTGAGGCTCGAACTCTAAGTTCAAGGTTCGGAGCGGGAGGCATGACAGTGAGCGTGGCAGGGCCGAATGCAAAACGTGGGTGTTGTGAAGTAGGTTGGTGGGCACCTGGAGTAAGGTCACAGGTAGTTGTACTAGGGATGTCAGGCAAACAGTTTTTTAGTTTTCCTATTTACAAACATTTGATAAACTCAATAGATAGCAAAATCATTGTTTTGGCAGGGTTCAAAGTAAATGTGAGACGGCTTAAACTAGCTATGAAACTCAGAGTTTAACTTTGCTATGCGACCCAAGACTTTGAATCCTCAAATGGATTCTGCCAGCCCTGAAGTTTTTTCAAGTCTGCTTCATATGACTGCGTTCTGCTTGTTTCTGCTCGCCTTCGGGCTCTCTACCTGAACTCTGAACTCTAAACTCTCCCTATACCCCCAAACTTACACACCCTGAACCATGAACCCCGAACCACCCCAAACACCAAACTCAATACACCTCTTAAAAGGGCTTAATTAGGGGGTATATCGAGGTATATCCCTATTTACCTTCGAAGGGACACAAGGCCGCCCGGTATGTGCTCTTCGATATCACTACATACCTCTACAAGGGTTTAAGGTGTATATCCCTATATGCCTTTAAAGGGACCCAAATCCTCCAGGTGGGCATCCTGATGGGCGCAGATCGCCGTTTGAATCCGGCCGCGCTTCGACAGGCTTCGCAGGGTTAGGGGGTTAGGGGTTGGGGTATCGCATTAGGAGGTTATGATGCGTGAGGGTGGTTACGGTTGCAGGATTAAAGGTTTCAGGGCTTTGGATTCAGGATTTTAGGGTGTCAGAGTGTCAGGATGTAGGGTTTTAGGGCGCCAGAGCGTTGGGTTTGCTAAGGTTTGTGCTTTGGGACATCCTTCTAACGGGGTTCAAGCGGATTGTATAAGAGATGATAGGAAAACAAGGATCCCTCAGGCTTTAGAGTTGACCTTGTGCAGGGTTTGAGGGTTTGGGGTATAGCATTTTCTGTAATCTCCCACCAGGTATGCTGCGAGAGAAATTCACATGCACAGGGGTCTAGGACTTAGGTTTCAAGGTTGATGGGTTGTATGGCTTAGGGTTGAGTGGTCTGGCTGTGCGGTTAATGTTTTAGATTTAGAGGGACAGGCTTAGGCCTCAGGGTTTAGCTTTTAGATTTTCGGGTGCTGTCTGGGGAGTTGGGTCTCATGTGGGTGGTTGACTCGATCACTTTATTTATGTATGTCTGTATGTACGTACGTACGTACGTAGGTATGTATGTACGTATTTATGTATGTATGTATGTATGTATGTATGTATGTATGTTTATATATATATAAAATATCTGCGTAAAGGTATATGAGGCAGGAACCTTCATGTACAACGTGATGTTTTCGGTTCCTTTAGGTTCTTCGTACATATGTGTACATATATAACATTTCCCCATGTATTTTTGTATTTTCCATTTCATCCTTCAAGCTCTACGAGGCTGGCCGGGTTGAGGATTCTGGACCCGCTACGGGTCGCAACTTGCCGCCTCTGATCCGTGCCTCTTGTCCTGCTCAATGGGTGTTTTGTTTCAAGGTGAGGACTTCGAGTTACAGATTTGGGATTTAGGGGTTCAGGCTTTGGGGTTTGGGGTTCAGGGCATGAGATATAGGGTTTGGGGCTTAGGGTTTAGCAGGGAGCTAGGTCCAGCTAGGTAAGATTTTAATGTTTCAGGAGAACGGACTTCTGAGGGGGCCACAAGGCTGCGTGCTTAGATTCTTAACCTAAATACCGAACCCCAAGCCTCGACATGCTGAAGTGCAGGGTTTGGAGTTAAACCTAAGCCTTCTTGAATTGAGTTTGCGTTTTTGGTTTGGGTTGCCCAGTCCATTTCTGTGGGAAGGTGTCTAGATCAGGGTTCATATTTGCCCCTCAGGACTCACCCCTGTTTAAGAGCCATTCCCTTGAAAGGCGGCGTAATGGGAATAGCTATTCTCATAAAGGAGGTGAGGGGGGTTTAGTGTCGCGAGGGGAAGGGGGTAATTACAGGGTTTTGGAGGTGGGAAGGAGGCATTTAAACCGCAAACATGGAAACCTAAATCTGGAATCCCTAAGCCTTTGTCCCCAAACCTTGAAGCCAATGTGGGTGGCCATTCCGAAGCTGCACACAGACAACTGCCCGCTGAAGCTCTCAGGGTTGCGGCAGTGCGCTGCACCAGAAGCCCACTGGTTGGCAAGGAGCCTGAAGAGGCGCCAAGAATTGTGTGCACAGAGTTTTGACAAACTCCCACAATCTGAGGACTTCGAGCTTAGTGCCGCACAGGCGAACCATGTTACCGAAAGGGCATTCAAAAAAACGTCCGCAGATGTCTGCAAAGAAAGGCCAGCCAGCGCCCTAATCTCAGAAAACCTCTGTAGTCCTTTGATCATCCTCCCTAGCCCTATCCACATCATTTATGTACATACTTGTATACATACAAGTATGCTCATGTGCCTCGCGCTTCTGGGTACCTCTTTGAGAAAACTCAAGCCCTCATCCCTGGCCCTAACCCCCCTACCCCCTACCCGGCAGATCCTTGTAAACCCTTTGAAGCCCCGACGCCGAAGCCCTGTAACAAAACAAACCCTCAAAACCGCCAAACCCCAGGTTGTGGGAGCCAACTGAACGGGCAAACACAAGAGAGTTGCCTGCACAGTCCTTCTTCGACCTTGGGTCTCAGGCCCCAGCTCCTTGGACAAGAAGATGTTCCTAGAGCTCAACAGTAAGGTATGATATGTATGGGTATCTTACATACGTATGTACAGTTTGTGTATGCATGTGTGTCGGTATATGCGACGTATGTATGTACGCATTCGTTGTCTTCGACTGAGTTCGGACCCCCCTAGCGCCAAAGCGCGAAGATCGAGAGTACAGTAGAGGTCAAAAGCCCTTTGGTGGTAGAGCTTTCGTGGAATTGGATTCAGGGCTTAAAAACCTCGAGTTTACGGCCTCGGGAGCTTTCGGTTCTTGGCGGTTCTTTGGTCTTGCATGTGGTGCTCTTCCCGGCGGTGCGGAAGATCCCCAGCAGTCGCGTCATCATTTCGTCAGGACCTTAAAGGTACATAACCCCCACCGTACATATGGACATCTCTCTCTTCATCACGTCTTTAGTATCCCAGTATGACCTTGTGGTATGAAATAGAGGCTAGTGCGATGGAAGACTTGTCATCAACATCTCCAAGCAACTTTCCATGAAAGCACGTTTGGATATTTGTCACCTGAAAGCAATGTGTATCATCAAGAAATCACCTCTGTCACATCAGCAGCATGTGCTGCGATATCACTTCGTACTATCACAAGTTGACATGCCCAAAACCTACTTTCACTCCTTGAGGTCGGCAGTTCCTCTTGGCCGCACCAACCTGCGTAAGCTCAGTACGCTAATTGGTGAAATACCACTGGGCACAAGACTTTGTTTTGACTATGACTTTGAAGCTCCCAAGCACGCCTGGTGTTTTTGAGCATTCGTTGCAATCTTTTGTCCAAACCTTTCTTTGCAACCATGTACATGTACGGGATTTTGGAAGAAATCCCTACATCATCCGTACCAGGACCCCTGCCTCACTACAGGGTGCAGATTCCTATACGCAGAATATAAAGTGAGGCCCCAGATACCTGGAAAGTATGGTCTTTTTGCCCAGTCTTTCTTCTTCAGTTCCTCTACCCATAAGTCTCAAGCTTTTACGCCCTGACCAGGAACGGGCACCCGGCATCTACACCCTCGAGCCTTAAAATATGCGGCTGGACAAGGGTACACCTTAAATCCGGTGTGTTCCCAGGATGAGCGATGGGTGTGGGAACCTACTTATGACTGGCTGCAATGGTATTTCCAGGTCAGGGTAGGCGCAAATGCACAACCCTGAACCCCACAAACCTTTGCAGGACACAGGCAAGGGTACACATCTGTTCAGTTGTAGAAGCTTGCAAGCCCAATGTTGTCCTTGAATCCTGACTATAGAATATAGTGCAATATACTGTACCAGACAAGCCAATTCTCGAGCAAAAAGGCCCACATTATTCAGGTCCCCAAAGACAGACTGCCTTCCTCCGAGGCTGCGACGCTTGAAACCGACGTGGCCTTCTGGGTTGCAGGGTAATACGGTCATATAGTAATATGGTAGTATACTTATATGCTGATATAGAAATATAGCAATATAGTGATATATAGTATTCTCGGAATGCATTGATAGTGCAATATAGACATATGGTACAAATTCGGCACTGTCATAGGACGATAAAACAGTCATATGTGCAAAAGCTGCAGCTGGCCCAATGCCCTAGATCTAGATCTTCTTAACCCTTCTCCGGTCTGACAAGCCCTTGGACTGCCTCCCGCAGTGCAGGAGGCGGCACAGGTTCCCTTGCAACGGATTTAAAATCAGTAATAGTCATAATGCTAGTAACAGTAATAGTAATAATAACAAACCATCATAATAATCACAGTATGCTGCCCTCCAGTTGCGCGGAATGCAGCTACTTACTCAAAGACCTTTAATTATTGGAGGTTTTCCAAGGCAGGTACATTGGTCTTTACTGGGAATCTAACCCTAATGTTACCCCAATATACCCCCCACTATAGTCTATAGTAGTTTACAGCCCCCATATAATCCCTATAATCCTTAGACAATACTTCAGCCCTGTAGCTGCAAGCTGGGGCCGCGCCGGAAGGTCCTGGTAGAAGGTATTCAAAAGCCTGTTTTTCCGCCCTGGTGCGACATGCTTCTGGGCATGCGACCGGTGCTGCTCACGTTGCAGGCTAAATACTCCAAGGGCCCAGACACTCTAAACTCGGTGCAATCTCTAAGTTCTAAACCCGATATGAATCCTAAACCTTGTATGCGTCTTAAATCCCGAAGCCCCCACGGGAAGGTGCAACTTTGGGAGGTTTCCAAATTTGGCAGGTCTCTCTCTTGGGGGAGCTCTTGTATCAGGACCCTTCGATTTTGTAGACGATAGATGATTCCAGCTCCTTGATGTCTGAATGTCTGGGCTCTTATACCCAAAGATCTCCAAGTGGTTTGGGCGCTCTGATGTTCTGCTAGCTCCAGAGCCGCCGTGAACCTTTTCCAATGTAACTATAGAGCCTTACGTCTACTCTGCTGGCTTCCCCTACCTTGCACTGACAGATCTGGGCAAGGTCCTGCAGGCTGCAGACGGGTCGTGGTCCAAATTTCTCAACCCGCCCCTGGGTGACCCTTTAGCTGGGGATCCTAAACTCTGAAGCCCAAACACTACACTGAAAAGACCTTGAACTCTACACCTGAAACCCCGGAATCAGGAACTCCAAAGCCCTAGACGGCATTCGGACCCTGAATTTGGACCACTTCCCAACTGATGGCCTGACGGGATAGAGGAACTCAGCGCAGGAGAAGAGGGACGCACAAAGAACGGGATCTTGACAGTTTTTACCCAGCCTAGGCCATTTAGGCTTGACTGCCTTTTCAGGGTTGGAGCTGATATGATTATTGTGGTCTTGTGGGAAAATATGCATGGATGCCGATGTTGAAAAGTAGCTCCACAGCGGTGGGATTAAGCTGTATTTGGTGTTGGGGGCAGTGCCGTTGGCAGGTATAGCCGGTTCCCCAAATCATGCAAGTCGCAATGTTCCAAGGAGTATTAGTTTGCTCGAGAACGGGTATCTGGCCAAGTTCTACCGCTCCAGACCCACTTGTTTGCTCCGCATGGAATGAAGGAAATGCATCACCGTGGATAATGTTTGTTAACCCATTCCCTACAGTGCCCCAAATCTTACACTCCTCGATCCTAAGCCCATACAACCCTGGTCCTTGAGCTCTACACAAACCTTAAGCCTCAAACCTCAAAATCGGCGCTCCTGCTCAGATCGAGGGCGACCCTTCTTTGATTCCTTGCTGGGAGCAAGGTCACAGTGAGCAACGCCCGGCCTGCTTTGCCTCAAGGGTCCGAGTACAACCCGCTAAAGGGACCCCCTTGAAAGCAGAGATATACGAAATAGAGACTACTGTAGGGTTTGGGTTTAGGGAGACGCTTCTGGGGCTCCAGGGTTTAGGGTTCAGGGTGCAAATATGGCCCGAAAACCATGAAGACTCAGTGCGCGGCACATCAAACCTACATGGTTGTTGTGGTCTGGACCCTTTGAGGTAAGCTTTCAGGACCTACTTTACGGGATCATGGGGCTATTACTGGATTCGGGAGCTGCTTACGCAGGGCTGCTGTAGGATTTCTACGGTGCTTCCAGTATTTATGTGTTAGGGTGCGATACCCAGGTCAGCCCCTGAAAGCAGAGCTTTGGGCCCAAGGCTCGGGAGTTTGAGAGGTGGGGTTCAAGAGTCTTGCGGTTCAGGATTGAGGGAGTTGCAGCTGTACGGTGTATACTGACTGCTGCTGCTGCTGCTGCTACTGCTGCTGGTGTTGTTGTTGTTGTTGTTGTTGTTGTTGTTGGACGACCGCATCTTGCACGACCTTGTTTACCAAACCCTAAACGCCTAACCCTAAATCCAAAAAGCGTTATAGCCTCGGACCTTAAACCCTAAACTCAAACGTGACAAGCTGACACTACCAAAGGTCCTTACAACTGCAGCCAGGCATCACGAACTGTGATGCATTTAGTAAGGGTCTCGGGAGACTACTCATATATGAATACAGCTTCTAAAAGAGAGGAGTTCCCCTTATAGAGCCCCAAACTTGCGGAATCCTTATTATATGTGTATGCATTTGGGGATTGCTACAGGGACCCACCTACCCCACTAATCCTTCGGCAGCCAAATGTCCACCTTGAAGCCAGGAAGGCGTGTTGTGAGGATCCACTCTCCGATTGCTTCGATTCCATTTACACGCGGAAGGCCAGCTCGTCATAGCCAAGAATGATGGTTACCTCTTTGGGGCTCATAGGGGTTATATAGGGGTATACAGGGATATATTGGGGTTTGTAGGGTTTAGGGCTTCCTTGAAATTATGCCAAAGAACATGGAACATGAAATGGAAACTGGCGGTAGATGGGAATCGGGGTTTCCCTAAATTATGGGTAGCTTCTGGCGGCCCCTAGAGTAAGGGCTATAGGATATTGGGGTTTATATTAGAAGGATCCCCCTGTCGTTGGGAAGCTACCAAGTAAGATCTCAGTGCTACGTTCAAGGAGGCATCGGAGGTTAGCTTATGCTCCAGAAGTGCAGGCTTTCAGGGATCAAGGGGCAAGCGGTGTTGCATAAATTGCCTCATTTTGAAGGGTTTTGTTGATCTTCATGAATCTTCGTCTAGGTGCAAGGAGGTTTTGAACCCCTTACACTTCTGCTCAAGATGTCTTAACCCCCCTAAGCTTGAAGACGGGTGTCAAAACATTGAGCGTGATTTGTTTCCCCCAGCATGCAACGCCCCTTAGGACATCGTTGAGCTTGCAGTAACATGTTGTGCTTCCTCTCGGTAGGAAATATTCGCCAGCAGCGGGTCGGTATGTTAAATTTCTTGTGAAGCAGACAATCTTGCGAAGATTTCCCTTGCGAAGCCCCTATGCCCATGCACACCTTTAATCCCTGTTTCCCTACGTACATAATTGCTTTAATCAAAATCCTACCGCGCCCTCTAAACCCTTAATCTCTCGACTCTTCAACCCCCAATCCTCAACATCGTGTGCGCCCTACGCTCCCTTATCGAAGGAGTGCTGTGGCACCGGGTATGCCCGACTATATCCTACGGCAGACCTGGTGCCGGTAGATTGGGAGGCAGGGCTTTCAGGGATTCTGATCCTGTGAGGGAACACCAACATGTTCCGGAGACAAACTAGGTGCTGGACAGATGCTTTCACATTGCCAAACGCAAGCAGCACCTCTTGTCCCTCTTGTCTTCAGCGTGGTGATAGTGATCCCGAATCCAACATCTTCAAGCCTTCTTCAAAGAAGCACACGAACCCTGATCCCCAGGCCCTCAAACCCTAACCCCTGGGCCCTGGACGCAAAACTTCAAACCCAAAGCCCCAATCCCTAAACCCTACACAGCTGGAAGGCTGCAGTCCAGCGACAAAGATGTTCGCAGGACCGGACTTAGTCTCAGCAGCCTGGGCGTTTACCTCGACTTAGTCCGCACCTTAAGTGCTTAGGTCAGTACTCCAGGAAAACTCCATGCATTGTCAGCAGATATCCAATAAGCTGGTCGTTGGGCTTGGGTTTAGGCTTTCTGATGAAGCCCAAACCATTGGATCCTAAGCTGGTACATCCTGGTTTGCAGGATTCGCCGTCCTGCTCCCATCCATCCTTCAGTGCATCGCAGAGAGCATGGGAGGCAAGTGCAAGTTATTCTGGATTTGCAGGGGCCGAAGTGAGAAATCTTCTGATGCATATTGATACTGGGTTTTCTCTGGCTGCGCGCCGAGATTCGAAAGCTTTCAGAGCGTTGATTGTGGAACATTGTTCCGTGCAGCTGGGTAGCCGCTATGTGGTTGGTTTCAACATCACGGTCCCGCGGCTAGGACTTGAATCCATTCGCGCAGCCTTACGTGTCATTAATCAAGTATTGACATTACTACTGTTTAAGGGGAGCAGGGATTGAAGCACTACAATCTTGCTTCTGCAATTCCCGCATGTACTCCTTCTAGAGTACCTTCCAGTACCTGCATTCACTCCCCCAGTCCCCCTTAGGCACCAGTTGGTTGCATACAGGCCCACCCCAGGTATAAGACACCCGCAGCCCTAAACGCCCTCAGCCCTACAGACTCTAAGCAGCCCCAAACCCTGAATGAACCGTAGAACCATAAAAGTTTATGAAACCCCCTAAAATGGCCCTATGAAGCCCCAAACGAGAGACCGCACCCAAAGCCCTAAATAGTAGTTTCCATTTTCTTTTCCACTATCCCTACATAATCCCTGTTTTACTTTAAAAAGCACCAAAATGATCGCTAGATAACCCCTGTATGACCCCTGTACTACCCTTACCAAAGCACCACTGCAGGCCGAGATGCTAAACACCACCATCCACATCTCTGAGGAGGCAAAGGTTGTCAGTTGATCTGGTTTGGGTTTAGGGATTACAGGAGATATATAGGGATAATGGAAAAGAAGATGGAAACTACTATAGGCTTTAGGGCTTGGGGTTTAGGGTTTAGGAATGGAAAAGAAGATCGAAACCATTAGATTTGGGGGTTACATGTGGGCTGGTACAGGGAATAAAGGTCTCGATATGGTTTGGCCAACCATGAAGAATCAAATGGAAACTCCGGTTAGGCCAGGATAGCAAAAATGGAGTATCAAACGTAGCAATAGATAGCAACCCCTATCTTATGTGGGCTTCAGAGTTGAGCGGCAGATTTCGTCTTGACATGGTTGGTTGAGAGGGTAGCAGTAATGAAGAATCACAGGGGCAAGAGATCGAAAATGACATGGCAACTGGCTGTATATGGAGGTTTGCAGGGATTATACGGTCTTGAGATGGTATGGGTGTGGGGTAGCAATTATAGAAAATCACATGAAAGACATGAAGTGGAACTTAGGGACTAGGATTTAGAGTTTCAGGTTCTGGTATGATGTAAATACTGGGGTTTGCCATGGATTAGTAGGCGTCCACCTGGGGAGGCCATAAAACAACAAACACGGGGTCATATGGCAGTAGTGTTTGGGGTTGAGGGTTCAGGGATGAGGATTTGGCTTATATGGGATTTTCAAAAGACCTGTAAATAACACCTACTAGGGACACCAATGCTTTTTTTGGTAATCCCCATGTGTCCGTAAGGGTCCGTACAGGTTCATCTTGATCCATATAGTCTTTTCTCAAACTTAAGAAGGGTGACATAATTCAGGGGAGCGTAGCAGGACACATGTGAGAAACGACCACAACCCAAGTAGCATTTTTCGCGGCGGTCTGACGCTTCGCTTTGCCACAAATTGCACTTAGCGTCGACTCAATGTCCCAACTGCAAACAGCCCCAAGCCTTCAGGCCTCCTTAAAAGTCATGACATTCCCCAAATCCCTGACCTCCCCTGGACCTTAAGATGACAGACTTAAGACTTGTCCACGCTGTGCTGTCTTCTGTTCATCTGCGGTCTAGCATTCATGTGGGTTGTGCTTTAAGTACACTGCACTTAGGAATGGTTCAGGCTAGTTGAGGCTACTTAAGCCTAACTAGGACGGAGCATGAAGGGTCGCCTGACATGTCTATAGCGTGTTACAATGCCATGGTAGCCACATGTTGAGAAGCTGCCAGGTGATGGGCCACACGTTGGAATTTGTAGCTGTCCGGGCTCTGAGAGGGTTCAGGTGAGGTCTTCCACACGGTTGGGATGTAATCAGTTCAAGGGCCCAACCCCAAACCCTGGCTTTAAGGTCTAGGGTTTAGACATCATTAGCCTAAAGCCGCTTTCTGTGAGTCTTACACCCCAAACAAGTAGCCCCAAACCGCAACACGCCATCCCCAAGCCGAAGCCCTAAACCCCTCAGGGTTTAAATAAGCGCTCAGGGTACTTTAGGATTGGTCTTCCAGACACCACAAGTCTTCCAAAGTTAATGGTGGCAATTTCGGGCTTCTCAAGCACTGTTGGTGTGAGGCTTTGGAACATGAAGCGCAAACCCTGAACCTTGAACCCTGTACCCTAGACGCCTAGACCCTAGACCTTTAAGTCCAAGTTCGTAAGCCTGGGAACCCCAAGCCTTCACAGCCCACACCCCAAACCCTCAGCCATCCACCCTAGATCCCTCTAGATCCCATGATCAAAGCCCTAAACCTAAAATCACGACCCTTAAACCCCTCACCTGCAAACCTTAATCCTTGAGTCTGTACCAAGTTCAAGCGAGCCGGCCCCGCCGTGGGCAAAGTCCTCGATGAGCTGAGCACCTCTTCCGCAAGGTGCTCATGTCGCTGGCTAGGATTTGGGGTTGAGGGGTGTTTTAAGGGTTAGGGCTTAATTACAAGGGTTTGGGGTATAGGCAGTAGAGGGTTTGGAGTTTAGGGAGCAGCTTTTTGCTAGAGGCCCAAAATATCCCTGCGACTCTAGCTTACTGGTGGTTAGCTAGGAATGATTGAAAGTAAAATAACATAACAACTACTAAACTACTCTGTAATTCAACTTTGGGATTTTGAGGGTTGTGGCTTGCGGCTTTGGGTTTGAGACCAATTCTCAGGGTTCAGGCCTTGCAGGGGGGTTTGAGTTGTGGGAGTCTGGGGTTGAAGTCTTAGGGGTTTTAGGGCTTCGAGCTTCGCGGGGTATGTGGTTCGGAATGCAACATTTGAATTAAGGTATTGTGATCATTGGCATCTTGGGGCTTGAGCTTATTGATTGAGACATGGCGTGCTTCGGTCTTGCGAGTTTTTAGGGGCTTGGTCGACGTGTTTGCGCACGATACGAAGGAACAAAAGAAAAAAGAGCGTGTCGAACAATAGTGCGCAATAGAGCTCCCTCTAAGGTGCCATGTTACGTAGTTGAGGGAAGGCAATCCAGGACACAAGCCTTCTTGGCTTGTATGGTGAGTTTCTGGCACGTTTTCTCTGCACGACGAAGAGAGTGACGCGAGAAGGCAACATAGCAGCACAGTGCTGTGAGGGGTTTATGATTCGCGCCAAAAGCTAAGCCAGTCGGAGGACAACGCAGCTTTCCCATCCCCAAGTTGCATGCCGTGAAAACTCCTGACATCTTTGTGGCCATACAAATCTGAAAGCTGCTGGTGCCTATGTTTGACAACCAACCTCATATCCGTGAATTTGGCATCTGAGCTGAGTGTGTACTTTCATAACGTCTGCATGCGCCTGGTTGAGGGAGTTCATGGGTACGCCACAGGCAGTCTACCAGATTGACCATAGAGGTCCTGCAAAGAGCCTGCGTTCAATCGTGAACATCAACTTTGATTTATGGACAGTGCGTGTAGACAATCCGTATACTTCGTACTCTGGTTCGTGCTGCGAACACATAGCGAGGCCGCAGCGCAAACGAACAGCCATACAGCAGCCTTCAAGGTTTGGAAAGGCTTGAAAACTGTCGATGCTGTTGTGAGATTGCTCAGTTTGTTCTGGCGCAGCTGACCCTTGGACGACAACTAATTACTGCAGCAAGCAGTCATGCGTCAATTTCTGCTGTTTATGTCAGGTATCGCTTTCTTGAGAAACGCCTGTTGCACCCAAGTCTGGGGAAACTGTTTAAGGGTTTTGAGTTAAGGGTTGAGGGTTGAAGGTAAAGCCTAAACTCACCGCATCTCCTAAGCCCTAAACTCCTAAGCCCCCAAACCCTAAAACCTATCAAGCTCTAAGGCCTAAATTCCAATGCTTAAAACAATAACCTTTTCAGGGGTGCCTCCTAACGACGGCCATCATCACTTGGCATCCAGGAGAAGACCTCTATGGCCTCGGGAATATCACGGCGAGCAGCGGCCAGGTGGTGTTGTTTTTTCCCACGCGGTTTAGGGTTTAGGTTTTAGGGGGCTGGGCATAAGGGGACTTGCGCAGGGCGGCTCTGGATTTCGGATTTCGGGCTTGAAGTGTTTAGAGTTTAGGATTCAGCGCTCTGGGTTCGGGGCTTAGGTGTCTGGGGGACTTAGGCTTTGTCTTGGATCTCGGGATTCGCTCTCTTTTGGCAAGATATTTTGGGGCTGAGGGGATTATTGGAGCGAATGCCGCCTCGCAAGTCTCAACCCCACCCAGATATGATGAACTGCGGAGACAGCCTGGAAAGTTTTGTGGCAGTCAAAAATTTCCCGCTCCATCGTTGCACTTTTTAATCCTTTGCTCCGCGTGCCTGGTTGCGCCCGCAATGTGTTGGAGAAAGATGATGGTACAGGGAAACACAAGAGGGGGAGAAGCGCTTGATCGCAGGAAGCGCCCCCTACTCTTTGGGACAAGTTGCGGTCCGACCAAGCCAACCCGGACCCCCAAACACAACCTCCAAAATGACTAGAACTCTAAAAAAGCGTGATCCTCAACTTCGGAGTGGCGTGCTAGGAGGGGGTAGGGGGTATCACATCCCTGATTAGCGGTCCTCAGAAGAATGGAAGAGAACATGGGCACTACTACATGATTTGGGGTTTGGGGTGAGATCTCTTTGATGAGAATGCTGGAGAACCAGATGGGAACAAAAATGGAAAAGGAGCTGGAAACTGGGGTATCTATTGATGTATAGGGTCTAGGATCTAGGTAAAGAGAAACGCCGAGTTATGACCGCGTAACATGCTACTTAGGGTCATACAAGTCATGCAAAACTTGTCCATCAGCAGTATGGATAATTCATTTGCTTCTTCGGAGAGATGATCAAGGGCTGCCAGCTCAAGCCTAAGCCTTTTAAATCCAAACTCCCAAACCGCAACCGCAAAACCCCACCCCTAAGCCCTGACCCCTAGGCCCCTAAACCCAAGCCCTAGACTCCAAGTCATTAAACATCTTCTACACGTAACCCTCGACCCATCCCTAAGCATCCCTAAACGAAGTTTTCGGCCAATCCACCAGGCCGTCGTAGCAATTGACGTGGGCGCTTCGCGTCCCGACTTGCATTCTGGGATTCGGGAGGGTCAGCGAGGAAATCGCGGGGTGTCAAGTTTTGGGGTTTAGGACTTGGGGTTCAGAATTTTGGGTTGCGGGTCCGGGTGTATGGATTTGTGCTTTGGGGACTTTGGGGTGTAGGGTTGAGTGGAGTAAATTCTTTGGAGATTCGCGGGTAGGTGTAACCGGGGTTGTGAATTTGATATGTATGCTTAGAACTTATAACGCGATTTCGCGTATTTCTGGCCTTGCTTATTAGTGCCCATGAACCTCGATGTATCGGAAAGCACACAGGCGATTGCCCAATTTTTCTGGTTATTCTTGCTATCGGCATGTTCTGATGGTATCTCTGATCGACATCGGATGTCGCAAGAAAGTTGATTTGAGAGGATTGGGAAGCCTAAATACACTAATTTCCTAAACCCCTACATGCCCAGGTACTGAGTCCCTACATCCCGAAATGCCTACATCTCTAGCCGTTGCAGCCCTAAACCCTAAACCTTGAAATCCTAAACCCTAAACGCTAAACCCTGAATTGGTAGTTTCCATGTTCTTTTCCATTATCCCTATATAACCCTAATATAGCCCTATAACCCTAAACCGTGCTTGCAAGGCTGGGCCTCGTCTCGGTACTTCTCTGCAAACTCTTTGCTTCTTGGACTCTGAGGTTAAGGAGTTTTGAGGCTCGAGGTTGCTACAGGCTCCGGATTCAGAGGCGAGGCCGAGGCTCGCTTTATCAGCATGGGATCATCAGAAGCAATCATGAACGCATAAATCATAAGCGAGCGTATCCTTGTCTCTTTGGGGAGTTTGGGGTTCCAGTTCCTGGTATGTAATTTTGGTAGCTTTCTCTGTTGTTGCGGTTCCAAAATTCTAAACGGCTCCGCAGAATCGTCCTACACGAGCCCAAGAGCAGCTGTACCAGTTGTGATTCCCGACCAGCTTATAAAGCATAACCAGGACAAAGCACGGGACATGCCGGCAAGCTTGCAAAGTCGTTGCTGTCGTCATTTTGGCTCCTGTTGAAATCGCGGCGTATGCATGGAGGCCATGTTGGCCTGCTTACATAGACAGACTCACAGGTTTATATATGCGGTGTGGGATTGAGGGTTGATATGGTACATGAACTTCATGTACACTACGCCCTAAACAATCCTGAATTCAACCTTTAGGCCCAAGTGCCTGAGTTTATCAGAGTGCCTGCAAGAGGCAAGCTTCGGAATCCGCAGCTTCTGGAAATTATCCAAGCATTGCCATGCAGAGTGCGAGACCGTACGGTAGGTCCTATGTGGGAGCTTCCAAAACTTATGGGCCCCTTTGTTGGGCGTCCCCATAATACGGTTTACAAGGGGGAACACGTTTTGGGAAATAACAATCAATCATGCTGCGGGTATCACTGGAGCTTGATAGGATGGTGTCTGCGTTGGGCGTGGGGGTTTCCCACAATAGGGGCCCACATATGTCCCCAATATCTTTTCATCCTTAATATAGGGACCCCTGAATCTCCAATTTTTGAAAGCCCCATACACTTAGTCTTTGCAAGGTTTACTCCGTGCTTGCAGCATCACGCAGCAAAGCCATGGGTACCAGTCTGTGCAAACCGGGGAATGGGGAGCTGACTTCTGATGTGCAATCCACAGTGCATGCGTGCCTCTTCCCTCTTTGGGCTGTTGCTTGGCGATTAAGGGTCAGATAGGGCTATATTGGGTTATCCAGGGATATGTACGGATCAGAAAAAATGGGAAGTCTTGTTCAGGGTTTACCGGTGTTTTGGGTTCAAGTAAGCCGGGGGCTGCTCTGGTCTCTTTAATTTCTGAAGCCAAATGCAAGTCTTAGCAAGAACCCGAAAGGCAAAACATGTTTGCCTGGCACGCTGGTCCGACAATCGTCATTTTTACGTCTAATTATGGCTCAATTACGACTATCAGTCGGGATTTAAGTTTCCATTATCGTTGCTATGCATGTCGGTGCTCATTGGTATCGCGCGATGGTTGGATGCTTTGCTGCTTCAGTATTGTATCTGCTCTAAGAGCATGCGCTCAATGCAAATATTAGCTGGGCGTGGCACGAACTGGCACAATCGCACGAGGCTGCACACATGTGTACATGTAATATGTATGTATATATATATATATTAATAGATATATACACATATGGATACCGGTTGCTCCATGTCTTTTGAGGGGAGTGTCAGCCACCTGCGTGATCGGGAACCTAAGGTTCGGGTAGCTGACTTCTTGAGGATGAGTGGGCCACCAGAGCCACACAACGTCCTACAGGAAGGTTTAGATGTTAGGGCTTAGAGTTGCGGGCTTGGGCGTTGGTTTTAGGTGTATGTCTTCGTGTTTATAGGGTTTAGGGTTACAGGAGCTGCGGGTTCAGGTTGAGGATCTAGAATCTAGAATGTACAGACTGGGCAGCACGATGCGCCTGATATCGAACACCCCCACCCCGGACCTTACTTACAGCCACCAAAATAGACTATTTTGCACGATCACAAAACTGCGGCGTACCTTTCTGTTAATTTGAGGGGGCGTGGGGGTGTTGAATACAAGGGGTAATGTTGCAGTGAGCGCTTACACTGGGCTACTTGTGTCTGACCATTCCTGGGATGCTTGAAGTACTTTGAACCCAAGCTCTAGAGTTTGGAGTTAAAGGCTTAGTGTCTGGCTTAGAGCATCATCCGGCAAGATTACTTCCAGCCTTTTCGATAACGGGGCAGCCCTGCATAGCCTTTCGTACCTGATACGCGGGGGAATTGTGGTATTTAGTATCCTTAAGCCCCACAGACCCTCAGCCCTAGACCTCAACCCTGAACCCTCAACTCTAGTCTAGTAGGAGCAGGGTCTGCTGCACCAGTGGTACCCGGGCATGTTCGTGATCTTCGTTTCCCACCAGTGGCTCAGCTCTGGGCATCCGGATCCACAAGGGAAACAGGCGGCTTACGGTGCTTAAAAGGATGTAGTCTCCTCAGGAATAAATAACTGACGCAGTTATGAAGAACAGATTCTGATCATAGGTCTAGGGGTGGGGGTACAGGAGCTCATAGGGTTTTAAGGGGAGTAGCGGAATGGAGCAGGAAATGGAAGTTACCCTTTTATCTAGGGTTTTGGGTGCTTTGTGGGGAGTGGGGAACAGAATATAGGTACCATGAACAGAAATATATAGGGACCTTATTTATAAGGATGTCTAGCTTCACTCCCCCCTTCCCCCTTAAGCATCAGCAAGGCGGGAGGTGCAAAGATGAATTCAGAAGCTGAGGGGTCTCCAAGGCATGCTAAGTTAATCTCATCCCTAAGAACCCCTAAGGATCCCTCACACACATGTTTACCGAGAAATACCCGCCTAGTATATCAAGGGAGTCATGGGAACTATGTGTGCTTTCTCTTCTGGAAGAGGTCATCCATTTTGCAGGTTGTTAGCAGGGAATGGAGGAATGGATACCTCCTGTATGATCACTCTAAACCGTAGTTGTTTTCTTTGCCATTCCATCAATCCCTACCAACAACCAGCAAGTCCTGTGACGCCTGGAGGTGGAGGTTCTTCAAAAGGCCCTCCGGGGCATCATCGATGGCTCCTTACAAGTTACCGAGGATACTGGGTCAACGTTAAGGATAATCAAGAACAGAAAATTAAATCGGCAATAAAAAACGAGGGATAAGTACAAGATTGGACAATGGAGGGGTTTGGGAATTGACTACCTATGGTTGACTTTTTGAAGATCTTTGTGAGTCACCCTTTTGAACTTTTATGTACGGTTGACTTCTCGAAGATCTTTGCTGGTCACCCTTTCGAACTCTCATGTTGGTCAATATGGATTTTGGTTTTAGTGCGTTGGAGGAATATGACATTACTTGAGTCATCACTAAAGGGTTCTCGTTTGGGCTGAGGACATTGTCTCACGCTCGGATGACAAATCCCTGTCTTCCGACACGCGCCGACACATTGCGGATGGATTTCTGTTTTTCGATTGGTTTTCGATCCCACAGATCACAGCTCGACAGAATGGAGTGAACGAAGACACCACAAAAAGTGATGCAGCATTGGCGGTTCAAAGTATTCCGGCCTATGTGGAACTCTCGAACGTGTCTCTTGGACATTTTAGAGGGCAAGTCCTTGTATGAACCCAATTGAAGCATGTACAAACATGCATTTTCTTCTGGCCCGAATTTAAGCCTGGAACCGCAAGCCCGAGACTTGAGGCCTCATCTCAAACTTGAACCCTAAACCATAAACCCAAAGCCTAAACTGCCTGGCGCCAGGACCCTAGACCCCTAGACCCTAAACCCAAACCCAGGTTTCTGGCAGTGGTGCCAGAGCTGGTACACGAAGATTCGACCGAGCTCGTTAATTACGCAACGTGGCTGCCTCCTGCTGCCAGTTGGGTACCTTTTTGGAATCCTGGAGTTGCTAAGGTGTCAGGGAGCATACAGTACTTGCAAATGGTTTTACGAGGGCTATAACGGGGGTTCAGTATTAAGGACGCATACTATATTACCTGTCTCCGGAGTGCCCCTAAAGCGAGTTTCGGTGTATTGGCTAGGATTGGGGTTTTCGTTGGGCTAGGCTACGGGCTGAGAAAGTTGTTATTCGTGAGTTTCTTCAGTGCAGAGGGACGCCCAATGTAGTAGCTGGAGAAGTTACCAAGACTGTCATCAACACTCATGATATCGTAACATTTAGATACCGTTTAAGTAGCGGACCTACATAGCCTGCATTCAACATGCTTTTAAGTAGGGAAGGGGAAGGAGGAACTAAGACCCGACTTGGCTAGTTTGGTACATGACCAAATGCACAATTCCCAAGGCTTAGATGACCCCAATATACTATAGTAGTTTCCATTTTCTTTTCCATTATCCCAATATTACCCCAATATTATACCCCTAAATAATGCCTATAGTTTCCATTTTCTTTTCCATTAATACCCCCAATATAACCCCCATAAATAAATAAATAAATATATATATATATTAGTTAGAAAAAGAGCATCATCCGTATGGTTCTCCGGGGCCCAGGTCGAGGGGGTGGTGTCGTGCCGAATTATGGTGCCGACTCTTGTCCAGCAAAGCTGACAACTCGGTGATTGTGGCTAGGCTTATTATAGACCCTACTGTTGATGGATGAAATCTTGCACCACCTAGGGGCCCTAAACTATTGTAATTCCTGGGACTTTAAGGACTTCAAGTGGCTAGGCTTATTCTAGACCCTATATGAGCTACGGCCTAAAGTTAGGTTGGGGGGACCTATAGGAGACCATATAGGGATTTGGGGGGGACCTAGTAAGGGATATGCCACAAATTTAGTCCAGGGCTCATATAATTCCCATATTGCCCCTGTAGTTTCCATTCATTTTCCATTTATCCGCAAACAACCCTTTTAGGTGGAATGTTTCGTTGTTCTTCAACGGGGTTTTCAGAAATCAGGGGCCCCTGGCCCCACTTCAGGAGTCCTCACAATTATGAAGAAGAGTATAGCCTATGGGTTGTTATATTGCGGGAAACCCAGTTTTGGGTCTTATGAGATGATACCCGACCAGAGAAGGTAACAATCCCAAATCGAACTACATAGCATCCCAAGTAGCCTCTGCAACGTGTGAGTTGCTGAACACCCTAGGTGGTGTATTCGGCCACGGAGTCTGAGTTCATGTTCCCCCTGGATTGGCAAAACAACAGCAGCCTTGGCAGAATTCAGCACTGTAGCCACACAGTTTCAGGGTTTAGGGTTGAGGGTGTATTGACAACACTTGATGTGTGGGCTCATGCTACTTGATGTTAAGGCCCAATCCTATCCACTCCAACCTCTCAAGCCCCGGCCCTAAACTGTGAGCCAAACAAAGGTGCATGCCTAGACCATGGATATCTTTTCGTGCAGCACTATTTTCAACAAGAGGTAGAACAAAGCCGGAACTAAAAGAACTGAATGCCCAAAGGCAACCTTGCCCATACACCCGGTGCTGAAGTCCCACACCAGGCATTGTGGATGGCAGGTTTACCGTCGAGGCCGACCGGACCACCGTGGCCCGATTGGGGGAAGTTGCGGTGGAGAGTCCTAGCTCTTCAGTCCTGAGGTAGGGGAAAGCCAAAGCTATGAACAAGATTTATCCGGTAGTTTGCTATGTTTACTTGTACAATTATGGACAACACTCATCCGTTGCAATGTGCCTACCTAGTTTCAGTCAGTAAGCTAACCTTCCAGGGGGTTAGTGTAATGGAGGAAGTGAGCAGTCCCTACAATCTTTTTTTCTTCATTTCCTACTAACTACCATTTAGCTTCTGGGAGCTCCACTAAATCCCGAGACCCAACCTTGGAAAGGTACACGAGACCCCAAAACGAACAGTGTACACCTGAGGAGCAAGATTCAGCATCTTCAGGCTCAGGGACCCCAGTGCCTTGGTCCAAGCAATTGATCAACATGTTAGGGACTCAGGGGGCCCATAATTGGGTCATAAGCTGCGCGGGTTACACGCCCTGAATCCCTCAACACTTTTTTGGGCTTTGGGGTTAAGGTTGAATCTTTTGGGCTTTAGGTGTAAGGTTTGGGCTTTGGAGATCGGACCCTCCAATGTCGGTTTGGAATCACCATACACAAGCGCTCTGGGACGTGTCACCTCGGGGGAGAGGGCGTTCACGGCTCAGAGCTTCGAACTCTCAACCCTTGTCCCTAGCTTCAAACCGTAGGCCATAAGCCTTAAAACTTTCAGCGCCAAGCCCTACACCTGAAGGTGCAACTACCGCTTCTACGCGGCCCTTCGCCCCAAACTCCTGAAGCAAGAGCGGAAGCACCAGGATGCTGCTGGAGTCCACATTAGTTTAGGCTTTAGAGCCTGAATCATTGTCTGTTTCTCGTTTTTTGGGTAGCGTTTGAAAATAGCATGCTCTATGAACGGCCCTAGAGAAAAGGGGACTAGCATGGAACCTCTAAATGGCCTGTGAGACTAAGGGGGCTCCATGTTAGTTGAGGGAGGGCTGTTCCTTGTTTGGATTTTGTCCAATCTTCAGGAAGTACGGGTGGCAATATTTGCGAGCGTTTGAAAATTACCCATGCTGAGTCTTTAGTAGGGCATTCACTACAGACATGAATCATTCCCTCCGAATCCCTGTTTCCCCAGCACCCCGAGTAAGGCCCTCTGTTTTTGGAAAGATAACACAACTCTAGGCTGACGGGTTTCTGAAATACTTCCAGTTCAACAGCGTGCTCGAAGCCGCGCTGGATGACAGCAGCATGAACGCCGTGATGTGCGCCGTACTGTCTGGCGACACCTTCATGCTGAGGCTGCTAGTAGCCAACGGTGCCGACATGAACACCAAGCTTCGTGGTCTAAGCAGTTTGGGCTACTACGATTCGCAGACAGTCCTGATGGCCGCCACGAAATCGCGACAGGACTTACTGGCTTTTAAATCGGCATGGAAGAAAAGGGTCTCTTCAGAAGCTCCTCTATAAACAATGATTATGCGTTTTTTTTCTCATGCTTTCATTTCCTGCTAACAGCCCGCATGAGGAACCCTCCGTTCTAGCAACGCTCATCGAGCTTCGAGCTGATGTCAATGCTCGTTCCAGAACTGGTCTTTCTGCGCTGGCCATGGCCCGAACTCCCGGGCATGTGAAGGCAAGGTAGGGGAAACAAGCAAGTTACCACCAAGTAATAATAGCTACTAATTGTTAATTATTGTGGATAAGACTATGAGTTGGTGTGTCGTAACATACTTACCTAGTGTGGAGGTGAGGATTTCTCCAAAGGTCGGGTTTCTTTTTGAGGGTCACCGTGAAAACGGTTCTGTGGCATCCTCGCTGATAGAAGAGGTACCCCTGTTCTAGAGAAAGCCCCAGGCCAGGAGGGTTCTCATTGGTTACACTATAGTTCCCAAAGCAGCGCAACTGTGTATTCATGCTCTTCCTGTTTCCAATGTTGGGTCAGTCAGGGCATCTTTTCTCATCATACTTTTCAGAAGAAGATGACATGATCTTGATTCAACCACCCAGAAGAGCGCTACTCAGGTGCTGTTGGAAAATGGAGCAGAGGCACCTCCCAGAGTCTTGAGTGGAGTCGCGTCCTTTGCATGCCCAGAGACGGTTAAGGTGCTACTCTCATACAGGCGGGCGCGTGGCGAAAGTATGGTCGTTTAGGGACATAGATGTGATGGCTTTCAAAATATCATGGCCGTTTCTTTCTGATTGCCCTGTTAGGGGCCGTAATTCATAGTGAGGACCACCCAAAATGGACCATAATTCCGCCCCCGCCCCCCGCAGGAACACTGATAAACGGGGGTTTCCCTAACGGTCAGCCTGCTGCATATTATCAAGCGCGTACAGGTCTCGTATCAGGGCTAAGAGGGGAAATATCTACCTGGTTTGAGAGGCTCCGTGGACTCCTGCGTGGCAGGATTGCGGGATTAGGACTGAGGCCCTGGGACAGGATCTTACAATATCGCCAGCAAACCAGGGTCGCCCAGATACCCACCCCGCAGGCAGTGGACCGACAATGTTACGCCAGAGAGGTCTTGGCCTATCTGGCGGAGTCAGGCGCAGCTGCATCCGTGGACCTGCGTCCTCAGGGTGTCAACCTCACTGTTACGCGTGTCGCCCAGAAGTACAGGCGTGCCTTGCAGCATGCTCTAAGCAATCCCTTCTCATGGTGCTCCTGGGGCAGGGCACCGGGATCATAACGATCCTTGGACGGCGACCTTTCAGGCTTCATAATTTTCAGGCTTCGCCTGCGGGGCGTGGACCGCGCTGGGCACCGGGGCCTCTCAGCGTTGCCATCACGTAAGACCTGGCTAGCCCTTTTCATGAGTAACCGAATCCAGCAAGGCGTCGGTCCCAGAATGCACCAATGGAGGTCAGTAGGGCGTGCCATCCTACTGAATTGGGGTACCCCAAAGGAATTCCAGAATCCCTCCCCACCTTGCAAACTCTGGCTGATGGCGGGGCTAAGAGCAGTAAATCTGGGGCCTCTAAGCTTGTTGGCGCGACACGCCAGCAGGTCATGCTTGCCACTTGATCGCCAGTTTGGGGGACGAGCCTTCCTTGCTACGACAGGCATGGGCCAGTTCAGCTGCTTGCTGGTCACCATGTTGGACAAGATGTGCGAGAGAGCCGCATGCATTCTTGCAACGCCACGACAAAAGTTGCTCGCGCAGATCATTCCCAGAGCCACCCCTTTCATCAGGAATCATAAACTATTATGGTCCGCTGCCCGGGAGGCAATGCACGCAGATTAGTTCACTTTTTAGGTCCGCTCCTCAGCGCCCCCCAGTGCAACCGCTACTGTCCATGAGTTGCATCTGCCTAATACTGCCAGGATAGATCTGACAGTTGAATGCCAGAAGATCAGGCAGTGCCTGGCAGCATGTTCATGGGGAACATGGGGAACACTACTTTCCTTGCTTGCTCAGCATAGAAATTGTGTCACCCTGGCAGATGACGTGCGCAACTTCCCCATGCACAGGCTGATGGGGCGAATTCTGTTCTCCGAATTCGTACCCAACTGCACACCGGAGGGACTTGACTTCGTTGATCTTGATGCAAACTTGGATGTTGCCATCTCCCCGCACAGGCTCTTCAGGACCTCGTCCAGCAGCTCTGACCTCCTCTTGAGGATGCGGCGCAGCGCAATGACGCCGGCTGAGCACTAGGGGTTTCCTATGCTGCTTCCAGCTGGCAGTGCAGATACATCACTGAAGGTAGATGCTGCAGCAAATTTTGGGCGGAAACCTCTGCCCCTCGAAGTATATATGCGTGTGATGCACATAGATCATGACACACAGCGATGCTTGTACGGCTACTCCATAACTGTAGGGCCTGGGTAAGGAAATCAGTGTGCAGGCGGCAAAGTGCGCCCGCGCACTGCGGGCAGGATTGCAGGTTTGTTATGAGCTCAGACCGCTCGGAGACCATAGCTGGCCTAGCCAGTAGATGCCGAGGAGTCTTCCAACTCTGATCAGTGTAGCGACCCCAGGTTGCGGTTCCACTCACACAAGGTACTAGTCATGGTGCCTACCTCGGAGGGAAGTGTGTCCGAGCAGTGCCAGGACAACGCGCTAGCAATCTTCCTGGTAGGAGTTGGACACTTCGCAGAGGGCGGCAACTTCTTTGGCCAGGGTGAGGTAGACTGCATCTTAGGAAATCCTACCCTCCACCCTTTTGTGTGGCTTCTCCCCTTGCCACACCATGAGGAGCGGAACACGCTCAACCTCCGTAAGGATTGGGATTATCCAGCGCTTAGAGCGATGATTGCGCAATTTGTCGTCCACCGCAGTCAAATGCCTGGACGTGTGAGCCCCTCTAAAATCAGCTTATGGGGGGTCTCTTGTGGAGGCCTTGCAGTCTGGGAAGCGGCCTTGCAGGATGGCCAGTCTTATCAGGGGCTTGTCACCATGTCGGCCGACGTCCCAGATATATACAAACCCCGAAAATTCCTAAGATCCTCCTGCTTGGCGTCCATTACAGCTACTGCCGTTGTATGTCTTTGTGTGCAGGGGTCCTATGAGGTACGAGGGCTGCAAGACCTCTTCGTGTGTTGGGGTGCTGCTGTCGAAGACAAGAGGAATGCTAGCGCCTTGTGCTCCCCCACACCAACGATTCCTACAAGATTTTTCTCAAGGACTACACTGTCACTTTGAACGATGCACAAGCCGCAGGAGGGGAGCGCCCCACTGTGAGGGTCATGACTTGTCCCAAGCTGCTGCAAGAGTATAAAGGAGGCCTGTGGGACGATTACCATTGCGTGTGGCGAGTGGCACTGAACGACCCTGTCTGGAACGTCCCAGAGTTTTTCTTGGGGGCGTGCGCTGGCGCGGATCAAGCAGACGCCTTCTGGCGTTTCCACGACATCATTTTTCGCTGAAGGGATCGGAATCTCTCGGAGGTCTTCCTGGAGTCATGCTTTAGCGCGGAGTAAGCGCAAGAGGTTTGCCTCTTTCATGACAACCTCACGTTTAAGAGCGCTGCTGATGTCCCAAAAGCCAATACTCGGTTCTGCCATCTGCAGCATGATTGTGAGAGAAATTTCTGCTAGTAGGTTGAACAGGCATTGTGCGCGTAGCTTGGCAGAACTTGCTGCAAGCTACCGTTCCTGATCAGAACCCATGTCAAACTCATGACTGGCAGCGGCTGCATGCACGGAAAGAGAAACATGGCACAGCAAAAGGTCAATCCTTCGTCTGACTCCCAGGCTGCTTTCAAATGCGTACGATTCATGCACAGGCGCGTTTCGGTTCAACAGTAAAAGATTGCAAGCTTGACAGAATTGGTCCAACAGCTCACCACGCACCCCAATGTCTAATTGCGAGTTGAAATCGCCCGCCACGACATACGAAAAACCACGGCGACGGGCATCTGCCAGGATAAATCGGAATTGCTCATACAGTTGACGCAAACCTTCAATTGGATATCCAGCGTGTGGCATGTACAGCGAGACAACCCGCATAATGCGCATGCCGATCTTCAGGTCCACACACATCAAGCGATCACCAAGGACATGAACCCTCTGCGCACAAGATGAAAATCTGCTATGAATTGCAATTGCAACACCAGCATAAGTTGTGGGCGTGCGGGATCCATACAAAACATGCCCACCTTGCAAAACAGTTTTGTCGATGTTTGCCTTGGTTTTGCTGAATACAACAAGATCCCACTTGCAATGCTGCATCTCACCCAATAGTTCTGCGAGTTTCTCATCTGAGTGAAGCCTCGCATTCTTGCTATGAATATGTATATGCGCCTGATTTGAATTCACATGCTCTGACGGAAAAAACATTCTCAATGTCTGTCGGCTTACCCACTGGAGAAACAGGTTGACCTGTAGTGTGCGACGTGTGTGAAACACTGTGACTCAAACGGAGCTGTCCCTAGGAGCTGCCCACAGCCACTCCTGCTGCTTGCTCTTGCCTGTGCCCTTGGCTGCGAAGTTTTTCTGCAAAGAAGCATTAGCGCGGGCCAACAACTGTTTGAGCTCCTCGCCTTGTTGCAACTCCTCCCATTGAGCCCAGGTATCCGCCCAGGCGCATTGCATTTCCGTTCCCACCACGGATATTTTGACAACAACCAAGTGACCCACCTTGAGCTGGGTGAACTCATCATCGAATTCAAACTCACGCTTAAGAAAACCCCATTCCGCAAGCTGCCACTTCGAATTCATGAGGAAAATCTTCCGAGTGCGCCATTGTAATGGGAGGTCCTGGGCCGCCCACACTCGGTTGCCTTGCTCTGTCAGCTCGGCACTTCGGAGCAGGGCCACGGCTGTACCGCGTTCCACGGTGTTCTTGAACTTTGCGAAGAGTAACCCTTGAAACGTCTGGGATTTCATGTAGGTGCCGATGTGTGGCGAACAACTCAACGCGTTCAACTTGTCCGACAACCAAGATGTTGCTTGTTGTGGTGAAGTCAACCTTTTCAGTCCTCCGACGACCATGGTACGTGCGTAGTCTTGCTGGTTTGTCATGGAGGGCCCCCGTAACAACTCCACCTGTGCAAACAATTCACTAATTTGCTTGTCCACCTTAGCACTGTAATCTGATGTGTGCGATCTCGGTGTGCCCTCTGTATTGGAAATTGCTTGCTCAAGCTTCTCTATTCGGCTGCCCTGATTGGACACTGTGGCCTCCAGCTGTCCCAACCGATCCCCGAAAAAGGTCTGCATTCTTGTCAACTGCTGTTCAATTGGCGCCATTCCTCGTTGAATCTCACTGCGCACAATGTTGGCCACGGTTGCCACCGACAATCCCACCGTTGATTCACCGGCTTGCTCCAGCTCCTCATCGTCGTCGTCCATCTCGTTCAAGGGAGACCGGCCTGTCCGTTTCGCCGCTTTGCAGGTGGTGTCATGTGTTCTGGCATGGCAGCTGCTAGTGCAGAGCTGGAATGTCCTTCCATGTCCTTCCTAAATGAAGGGGCCAGATGCACTTGGTTGGGCCACCCCCTACCCGCGCGAGCCAGCTTGAGAGGGCTTGAGCCCCGCTTGAGCCAAACGTGAGCACGCCGAGCAAAACAATAGGTCCGAGTGGGGGGTGGACTGGCGATTGTTGAGTTTTGATAGGACTAGGGGAGGGGATTAGTTGGCAGAACGGTGAACACGCGCAGCTGGACAGGTGAGCACACTTGGTTCAACGTGAAATTTGGAAATGCACAACCCTTCGCACTGTCTACGTTGTTTTGGCATGCGTGGGAATCACCAGGCTTGGAGTGCTCAGATCATGAGCCTTACTCCGCCACTTAACCGTTTTCATTCTTGCATACATTTCATGAATTAGCGCAGCCCAAACGGCTGGGCCACCGCTCAATTCATTTGCAATTGTGTCGTGGCTGCCGTGGCTGATGCGAACAGTGTCCGTCCTTGAACCAGGCATTGGCTCCCAAGTAGAGTGAGTAGTGCGACATGCAGAACCACGTCTCACCATGCTGTTCACGCATTTGCTTGATCTCAGAGCAACCCTACAAACTACTCAACCCCAAGCAGTTTGTCGTAAAGCTGTTTCAGTATAAAAAGGCGTTCAAACGATAGACGTGTCGCATTGGATTTGTTGTAAGGCTTGAGGGCAACATGGTCGGAAGATTTATGGGTCGGAAGGACGCAATTCCAACGTCCAATCGCTCAAAACTGAAGGCGAGCAGGGCGGCAGTCAGGAATCATCGTGGGTGTATTTTGTGCTGCATCCTTGTAGGCCGTAAATCTGATGATTTGGCATGCTCAGGTCTTTTGTGGTGATGGTGGGGGAACAAACAATCTGACAGGTTGAGCGACGGAACAAGTTGGAGAAAGCTCTCAACCCAGGCAGGGCAGACGACTTTGTCCGTCTTGCATGTAATTATCTTCCCCCCTTCACCTTGCCCTAAAATCTGGTGAAGATGGTAACTGATGTTCTTCGGGATGTGCAAAGCAGCACGAGATGCACCTCAACGCACTAAGGGTGCCATAATGCTCTTCAGAGACGCTGGAACTTAGTTTCATGCAGTATATTAGTATATCTCTTCTTGCAGGTGCAGGAGAAGTGGAAACCACTTATAGCTGGGGATATACAAGCGAACCAGGAACCTCACTCGCAGGCTGCTGAACACACCCAAATCCTCAACTTCTCCCTAAAGACTACGTACTATTAAACCTAAATTGCCCCATCCCTTCATGGAGGTTTGGGGGTTATAGAGGTTTAGGGTAACCCCGCCCTCAACCTTGTAGTCCCTAAATCTACACCTGCCCTACACCAGATGTGAACCGACCTTTGACCCGGAGTCTGGCTCCTCCGGTCCCCTTCATGCAGTTGCCTTGCTATCTCGAGGATGGGGTTTCTGAACATATTTTCGCTATTTAGTAATAGTACTAATAGTAATAATAGTAACAGTAGCAATAATAGTAGTAGTAATAACTATAGTTTACAAGTACTAGTGGTTTTACCATGCTGTTAATGGGGTCGCCTGAACGGCAGAGCCTAGAGTTGAGGGTGTCAGGTTCAGGGTGTCAGGTCCAGGGACTAGGGCTTATGTAGGGGTTCCTCGCAACTACACATGATAAGGGTCGACGACCACATGAAAAGAACTGGCCAGGAAATATCAAAGCAATTGAGACTGCAGAGCTGCTTCTGGCCCATCGTGCCGATGTGAATGCATGTGCTAGGCCGGTGAACGACCTGCTGCTGGGTGCCGAATTAGTAATAATGACGCGGGTAACTACATCTGGGATAATACAAAAAGTTATAAAGTTCAAGTAGCTCAAACAAGGCTATACCTGGCTCGTGTAGTTCTGAGTACGAGCATATGTCCCCACCCCTGCACATTCATGCACCTCAAGCTTCTCATTGTTGTGTGAACCTTGAAGTAGGCTTTAGCTAGACGTTCGTGACAGCGGAATGTTAGTGAGAAGGTTGCTTGCCAAAACCTACGGATGGTGCGATCTACCCCTGATATGCAAAGAATAGTCTTAAGAAGGACTCCCCGCAATCTTGGGATTTGTACATGTAGCTAGGCTGTGGATTTGTCGCCAAGCGCGCCTCCGAACGGCTTTTTATGGCTTCGCCAATTGCAGCTCAGCTTTGCAGGTCACTGTTGATGGAAGAATCCTGCATTACCTAAGTGAGCTTCATACGAAAATCTTTCATCGGCAGGATTTGCCACAACCTTCTACGGGCGTTCTTTGGTTGTATGGGCCTTGCTGTATGGTCTCTAATCCAAGGTGTGGATCTCGTTGTTTCCCACGGCACGCATGCTGCTAAGAAGTCTACGTGCCTGCTGCATATGCGGGGGCCTGAACAACTGCAATGAGGGCTTCGGGTACAAGCTACTAACTGCTACTAACTACTTTAGCTATGTAGGGATGGTGCCGGGAACTTTTCAGGCTTCCCGCACCCGAGTAGTGGTGCAACCCTCATTAGTTTCTGTGCGCGGAGAGTTTGCTCGTCGCATTCTCATGTTTCCACTTACATAGCCTCTGCCCGACCGTTAGCCCCAAACCCTTGCAAGGCAATATCACGAATTACCCTCGAGCCAGCCCCCCCCCCCCACCGTAAATGCCAAACTCTACACACCATACCCTTTCTCGCAAGCCTTGTTAAGACAGCTGACCAAACCCTCAATCTTGCGTCTACCCTAAGACCTCAACTAACGCTATACCCTCATGTGTGAAGCACGCAAACCCTACACCCTGTACTGTAGGTCCGGAACCCTAACATGGCCCTTGAAACCCATAAATTCTTGAACGCGTTTTGCGTATACTTTGATTATTCTAGAATTTTTAACCGCACCCCCAAGAGATAAGGAACCGGAAAGGTAACATAACGTAACATAACTGTTACGAAAACCTATCGAACCGCATCAAACCGAAATTGCTCGTACCTAACAACTCGGCCCCGAATCCCTAGCCACAAATTCCTCGAGCCCCCAAGCCCCTAGCCCCCCAAGACCCTGAAACCTCAAACTCCCCAAAGGTTAACATGACGAACGCCCACTACGGAAAAGCCCACTACGGAATGTCAGAGTTTCAGAAGTATCCCAGTCAAGAACCAATCAGCCGCCCAAGAAGGTAACATGACAACTCGGCTGTGGGCGTCCTTCGCTGGTATCACGCCTTTAGGCTATGCTGCCATGGTCGGGCATGAGCCGGGCTTGGTAAATGCAGTTTTTGGTTAAGGGTTTAGGGGATTTAGTGTGGGTGTACGGGGCTGAGGGGATAATACTGGGTTTCTAGAGGGTTTGTGGCCTGGGGTTTAGGGTTTAGCCTGAACGTTTCCGAGTTCCTATAGACCGTCCAAGTAGGATTCAATCACGGGTAAGAGGGTTCCTATCGTTGGGCGGGCTTAGGGTGTAGCTTGTACAGTTCTATTTTGGGTTGGAAGTTGTGAGGGTTTTAGGCTTTAAGTTTGGTTCGTTTGTGCTTGACCTTCAGTCGCGTCGGTGTACCCAAAGCCTTGAATTTCCCAATTATGTGTTTTCCTTGAGCTTGCCCTGAATCAGCTTCGTTGAGGGGTCCGATGGATCTTTAGACGCAAGCAGCGAGGTAGAAGGCGCACAAACATGAGAGATTTGCATGCACGCCATTGATTGTTGGGGTAAAATGGCCATGCCATTTTAATGAGTGGTCCAGGCAATGATTTGTTGTTTGGTGGTTTTGCTGGGGAGTCGTTCGTATATGTTCCCTAATTATCTATGAATCAGTGTGGGCCAGCCAGTACTGTGGCTAAGTAGGGGGTTGTGGAAGTTCGAAGCCAGGAGCAGCTGACGAAGCTCTTCCTCAAGTATGGTGCAGAGTCCCAGGATTCCTAAATCACATTGTTTGTGTGTTTAGCATTAAGGTTTAGAAATTCACGTTTAAGATATAGGGTTAGGGTTTTTGCTGAGATGTTTTCGCCCTACAGAATTTTGCCCTACAGAGCTGTAGTTTTTGTTCTGTGTTTCTTGTTGTTGCTGCTGCTGGTCTTTCTGCAACGGCCTTTTACCTTTAGCCTTGTCAGTTCCAGGTCCTTCCCCAACGAGCGAGGGGACACACCTGAAGACCTGGCGCGGAACAACCACCACTACCACCTCATCCCACTGTTGGCCACCTTTTCCACCTGAATCGTAAACGACCTTTGGTGGGCCTTTGGTGGGTTCTCCAAGCAAGCCCAAAACAAATCTTCAAAGAAGGCCCCCCTATCATCCTCACATCATCCCAGATATCCCCTGTGTAGCCCTTTTGCACAGGTAATTTTGCATAGTATGCATCGTCTTGGACGTTGCTTCAAAAACCATCCCATGAACTTGATTTGCAAGGGACATGATGAAAGTAGCTCATCTGAGTTTTCGCATCCACATCTGGGGCTCTAGCTCGATTGTCCTTGTACCTACTTTAAGAATCACTTTGCTTTCGGAGAAATCCAAAAAACGGAGAACTTCCATTTGGCCAGCTTGAGATATGGGAGCTTTTCAAAAGAACCTACCGGGGCCAACGCTACACAATTAAAGAATATGCGCTACATGATAGCAGGCGGCCTAAAAGGATTGTCTAAACTTCCGAGTAATAGGCTCATTGGGAATCCATGCATGTATGGGAGGGCGCCTATCATCCTTTGCGATCCGTTAAGTAATCCCATGGCCCCACAAGGCAAACCTCTCGACTTCCTAGACCTCACTTGGAAAACTCCCACCTGGCTATTTCCTTCACTCCCTCAGGCGTCGTGATGTGCAGAAGCACATATTTTCAAAACAGCCCTCCGCAGTTTCATCCGGAAACAGCAAGGGCTTCGGGGTTCCCACATTGTTTTTCTAATCTGCCTAGGTTTAGGTTCTACCGATATGGCACCACTTGTGGAAAAAAAGCCTTGAAATTTTCCATGAGGAGGTCTCCATCCACAGACCCTGAGGCTTCCTTGAACACCTCTTAGGCTTCACGATCTGATTCCATGGGGATTTCCTTGGCTTCGTGGGAGATGAAGAGTCAGTGTTCGATACGTGCTCAATGCTTCCTTGGGAATGGGGACTGGGAAACGCCAGAAGCCTTACATTATTTACGATCAAGGGCTTAGCGCTCGGCTGGAAGAGGAGGATGGATCCCGATCCATTTTAGCATGTCCAATTAATCTCTAAAACGTTCGTAAATGGATATACTGAATTGTTTCCAGTCCTTTTCACCATCCCATTCCCGTTCAACATGATTAGAGATATTGAGCTTCGATCCGCGAGCCATCCCAAGGATGACGGCGGCGCGCCTTATATCACAAACTCTGTGAGACGCGTGAGCGAAAAAGGGGAGGTTTCTTAAAGTGGTCTGATACTCTTATAGACTCACATATCGCTTTGATCTGGGGCTCCAGGGTGCAGCTTGCTTGAGTATTGATGGGGCGCACGTGAACACAAGAGCTTAGATCGCTGAGCCCACTTAGCGAGAGTTACAGCCTACGTCGATGCATTGCGAACATGACAACACAGAGTCGAGGGCAAGCGGGTTGCAGTTTTGGCGGGTTTGGGTTAAAGCCTCACATGTGAGAAGCGACATGGTCTCCAGTATCTCGTCACTGCCGTCGAGCGTAGTGTAGCTGAGAAGGGATGTGGCTTTGCCACCTGTTATGTCAGAAAATTAAAGGCATGGCTCTGCATCAGACCCTTTCCATCTCTATTGCTATACGTATTTATGCCCCATCAACCCGAAACCGTAAATACAGCTCTGCAACCCTGTAAAGCCTGTCCTTTTCCGTTTCCAAGGTAGGTGCCCGGGTCATTGCGGTGGAGCCCACGCCGCCGAACTTCCGCTATTTGCTGTGGAACCTCCGGGTTGGGGTCTCAGAGGTCTAGGGCTTGGAGTTTAGGATGAAGGAAGATGGGTATAGGGACTCGAATAGAATCAGTACAACTTGTGATAGGACCTTGCATCCTGAGTCAGACCTCCGCCTGCAACACTTGTCACGGCAACTACTACCGCTAATACTGAGTGGCGCTGTAAAGGTTCAAGCGAATGAGCAGCCGCGAATAGTTAGATGAGAACAGTCGCAGTAACTCTGACATCAAACATACCTCGACCCTCCAAGTACATTCCAGTAGGTGTATCGGGTCCCTACTACTGGGTACTTCAGCTAGGGTAGAGGGTAGTTGGAGGGGATGACAGTCTTGCACCGCACAAAATGCCCTAGCTCCTTTGGATTGCAGTAGCTTACGGAACCTCTAGTAGTGCAAGATTTCTTGCATCAACTGTCTGGGCTCTGCCTAGCAACCTTACTGGTGGTCAGCAGGGAATAAAGGAATGGATCTTTATGGTAATATCAAGCAACAAATTCTACGCGAAATAATTACCCTGGGCACCACGTGCATACCAAAGCCAATGAAACCTTTTGCGTCAGATATCTGTCATGCAGCACCAAGTATCACACAAGGCTGATGTGCTGCTCTCGTTCATATTCGCGTGTGCCCCCTGAACCCCGAAAGTCTCCATCACACAAAAGCATGTCATATGTCGTTCAGGTATTGTAGAAGCCTGAAAGAATGATTTTCTCCCCTTGCACTGTAGACTGTATTACAAAGCCCTATTCTAATCATTTAGGCTTCGATGTTGGCCGACTAAGGAGATGCTCATTGTGCCTGAACCTGAGACCCTCTAGTTGGGAACCTGTACCCTCCACAATCGCCCACCCCAACAACAGCCACTGCGGCCTGTAATGATTTCTTCTCTACCCTGAGACAGGGCCTGCGCAAGGCAGTCACTAGGTCGCTAGGTCACTAGGTTATGGCAGTAGCCCCCCACCACAGCATAGATCCTTGCTGCCCTAGACCTTCAATTCCAAGAACGCATTGGCTCCCAAACTCTAGATCCCAAGCCCTAAGCACAAATTGGCTCCTAGACCCTTCAGTTCATCCCCCCCTGCCCTCACCCTGTGCAGCTCAACGGCGTGACCGACTGCGCATGACACTCAGAGCAAGCCGGTGCTCTTTCGGGGAAAATGAAAAGTACTGCGTTTTTTGGGGTTAGGGTTTGTGAGAGGTAGGATTTTGAAACAGGGCCTGGGGTTAATGTTAGGTGCTGATTAGTGTAGGCCCCCCCAACAAAACAGGGACCCTTGTTTATGTAGGACCCCGCAAAACGAATCTGGATCCTAGCTTTAAATTAAGCTCAATAGGAGGGATCAGGTTCGGCTCGGTAATGGATCAGAAGTGTTTTAGAAGGGTTTTCAGAGCTTTTTATTGAATTATTGTCAGAATCATTTTTTGCCACGCAACTTCGCACAATTGAGGGCCCCCAAACCAGTCAGGGGATGCTGAATAACTTCGGCGAAGCTTCGCACAATCGGGATCAAACATTAACGCTGTACAGTTTAGAGGCTTTCCTTCACTGATGAACCGTACGGCTTCTGATATGATATTGCAACAAATGCCATCATCAGCACAGTCATGCATGGTACTTCAGCGATTTATTACCCTGCGCACCTTTTGCTTCAACCTCTTTTGGCTCCTACATGTAAGCCGACGCGTGGTGCTACATTTGCTGTAGCCTGCATGAAGGGCATGCACCTGAGCAAGCGCCTTAAAAACAATTCCAGTCCCTCTGAGGACCCTGGGCCCTGAACCTCCTTAAAATCCTGAACCCTAAACCTCGAAGCCTAAACTCCCAACCCCAAATCCGAAGTCCTCATCACTCAAATTCCTTTTTTGCGAAGCAGCAAAAGCCATGCCCATCTCTCATTTCATCTTCCGTGTCAATTTCCAATGGTTCTGCAATCCCTAGAGCCTTACACCTGCTATCCCCAGTACGTCTTTCTTTTACCTTATATATCCACATATGCCCTTATGCAACCCCAGTAGTGCCATCTCAAAGCCCTAGACCCTCAAAAGGCTAAACCCTCAAACCCTGAAATCCTAAACCCTAAATCCTCTAACCCCAAAAACCCTAAACCCTAATTAACAACCACCTTCATTTCCCCCTTCCCTAAACTCGAAAAAGCTCTCAAGGTCTGGCCCTTGAACCTGGCCGTGGGTGGGGAGCCCCTGGCATCCAAAACCATCCTCTACTCTCCTACGTGCCGTTGGCTTAGGGTTTCTTGGGCCTTATAGGAGTTATGTAGGGTATATAGGGATACAATTTAGGGGTTAGGAGTTATAGAGTCGTTCTATGGTGTAGGCTTTGAAGTTTAGGAGCTAGCGTTCAGGGTTTAGGGAGTGGGGTTGATTGGGTTCTATAGGTTTACATAGGTGTATGTAGGGAGGCTCAGGGTCTCTTCTACATAGGGTTAGGGCTAGAAGGATGTCAGCGCTGGGATTTAGGGTCTGGGTTCAGGTCTTAGGGTTTTTAGCGTTCAGGGTTTTGAGGGTTTAGGGATTTTGGGTCTGGGGTGGGTTGGTGAGTGTCAGGAGAATGAGGTGGATTTAGGCCGCAGGGTTCGGGCTCATGATTTTGAGCCACATGGTTGTTTTCAAATCATTTGGTCTTTCAGGGGTGCCCTACAGGAAAGAAAGGAAGACTATTGCTTTGATTTTGGAGGGCAATGGAAAGGAAGCAAGGAATCCAGCAGTAGCTCTTTAACAATATCTTATCATTTCATTGGCCGCCTTGCCAAGCCGATCCAATTGTGGACACGTTCCGTGTGTTGGAAGCTCTGTACGTGAGATATGTCATGGCAGTAGGCTAAAACCTTGCAACACTTCCCGGATTGGGGGTCTCGTTTGCCCTTTGTCCTGTCTTTCGAGAGCAAAGTATGCTGGTTCCAATCCGAATGTGTCAAGGAATACACTCCAGATAATACTACGGCTCTGGATGTAGCGCAATTGCCGTGTATTCCTTACTCAAGGAGTTTCAGCAGTTCCGGGTGGAGGATCTAATTCGATGCTGGTCCCTGTATTGAACACTTTGAAGAAACTCCTCAGGTAGCAAGCAGAACCAAGTTAATTGTTCATAGAGGCTGTCTATCTACAGAGCAGAACGACAACAGCAGTAAAAGATGTCAACAGCCCAGCTATCAGCCCATAGTATTCGCAAGACGCGTTTCGACTTCTGAGAGGGTTATCGACAGAAGGCTAGAAATCGACGAGCGTAATGAGTTCCGTCCGGCTACATCTACCCAAGCAACATGGACAAGTCTTACATCCGTCTGCCATCCAGGATACAAAAGGTTTACTGAGGCTTCTCAAATTAGCAGCCCTGGGCCCACAGTGGCCCTACATTCATCCCTGTGAAGCGTTGTTTGAGGGTTAATGTCTAGAAAGAAGGTCACATTGTTGTAATTATATGTAAGCACAAGTATGGAGACTGCAGGATACAGCGTACCGCAGCAAAGTACACAGCACGCCAGGTACCCGACTTGGTCACAACTGTGCAAGGATGAGGCCGTTTTTGTTGGAAACACACCGTCCCGCAATCAACACCAAGCATTGAATTCTGCCCATGCTCCAAACCTGTAGCTCCCAAGCGTTTGGGGTTCGCAAGTGGTCGCAGTGTGGCTATGTTTCTGCACTTCAGGTCTTTGGATTTGAGGTTAAGAGCCTTTGACTTGGGGTGTTGGGCTGTCGTTGTTTTGGGTTCGACGTCCTGCGACACTGCGTTCGACACTTTCCTGCGCCCCCAAACCGTGGATACCTTTATCCACCCTATACTGTAACCCTAAAACCAGGGAAAACCTTAAACCCTAACTTCAATGAAAGTGCAGAATCCGCCTTCAACCTCCTTTTCTCGGGGATCGTGGTACATGTGCAGACACCATACGCCCAAAGCAACAAATTTCTAGACTTGGAGCACCGAAGTTCCACAGACCATGTGCAACTCCCCCCAATTAACATGGCACCTCCAAGTAAAAACGCACTGTCCTTTCAAAAGGGAGCTCTTTACGGCACAGTTCTATTTTACTCTGGTCAGGTCCGCGCCATGTCCTCTCTTGGGTTCATTGCCGTCGCGGGGCTTGTCAAGGGTAGACAGATGTTTTTGTAGAGGCAAACGGCAAACATCATGTCGCTGCAGAGCTGCAGGGGACCTGCCCGGGCAGTCTTTCCCCTCTCCACCTTCGCCCCATGGGGGTTTAAAGGCTTGTCTTGCCATTTCAATACACCACTGATCTTTAGGACCTGAAGCGGCCAGCCTTGCAAACTAGGTATGTGCCAAGCAAAGTGGTCTTTGAAAGCTTTATCCGCCACCCTGAAAGTGCGGAGGTCCTGTAGAGACAAATCCACCAAAAAACGACCATGAATATTTTTGAGTCATCCCCACTAACGTGAATCACGCTACTGCAACAAGTAACAATTGTAGTCATGGACAGTAGTAGCAGTAGTCGCAGGAGGAGTAGCAGCATCAGTCGTGACTAGTCATTTCTGCCAAGAGCATCGTCCACCCGTCCCTTGGGTGCCCGAGGAGGAAGACTGTGCAAGCAGCGAGGGCTCCTGGCGTGGCGGGTGCGGCCAGGGTCCAACTAGAGTCCCCCTTAAGTCGGTAGAATATGGGGTATATGGGGATCTTATTATAATATACCCAAAGCCATAATCTATCTACTTGAGGGGGACTATATCTTCTTAGCGGTGCTTGGGGTGGAGTGGAGGGTTGCATCACCCCTTTGTAAGTAGCTAGCTTTGCGACCCTTTTGGAACCCAAGGCCCCTCGAAGAAGCCACAAAGGGTTCAGGCAACCATATAGCACATGCTTGACCGATAAGAGGCTCCTGTAAAGGGCTTGGGGCACCCATTCATAAACTCAAAGGCCTGAACGTAATGAATCATTTGCAGGTACAAGGGCATTGTCTTTCAGGGCTACTGATACCATCATGGCTACTGAAGGTTTTCAAAACATATGGCCAAGGAGTAGGTTTTGGAGTTTAGGGAACATGTTGGGAGCACTTGTATGATTTGTGTTTCGTCTTTTGCGCGCTCTCCCTCTGTTCTGATGCTGCCGGCATTGCACCTGGCTCCGTGGGTTGTTTGCTACTATGGCATGGTCTACTTCGTTCGGGGAGTTTGTCTAATGGGTATATGAGGATGCATGTGCGAACATTTTGGGCCGTGCCCACCAATACATTTCAGGTCTCCATATTTGAGCTCTATGTGGATATGGCCTGCCGTGCTTAGCAGCATATATGCATCACGGTGTCCACAGGTCGCTCGGGGTCTAGCAAGGGCGTGCTAGGGTTTACAGGCGCATGCAGCAAGGCATTCTGACATTGACATGCATCCTACCTGCATCCTACCTTGTTCAATAGCGTGCAGCTGTTCTGAAGCAAGTGGAGAATCAGCTCAACTTGCAACTTGTCTCCAGAGACCGTGCTCGTGTATCTTTGGATCCAGCTGGCAAGCGGTGTTGTTGCAGGTTTGCGGATTTCCAGCTGCGCTTCTCAGTAGAGTCTGTGACGCTGGCGGAAGTGCTGGCAGCGCACCAGCCTCAGCAAGCACCAGATAGTGTTCAAGGTTTGGACATGGTCGGAAGCTGTGCAAATTGTGCATGAACTTGTCATAGAAAGAGTTGGAGTTCGGGGCTCTCAACAACATGTTTTATATGAGACTTTCTTGTAACCACTGCCGCTGAGTACTGAAACTGAACATGCTGAAGCCCTACCTTAATCTTGAAAGTCATAACACAGATATGCAAGATGCTGGCGCCACAAAAAAAAGTGTTCTCGAGACTACCCTTACAGACTTACATCATCCACAATCGGGACCCCCAAAATGTCATACATGCTTCTTCGCACGCTGAGAGTTGAGGGACTACAATGTCTTGCTGGCCGACTTCTTTCACGATTTCTTGTTTCCTGTTAGCACAAGCCAGCGGGAAGCAATCCTCTTGGAAGGATACATTCTTAGATGTAACGCGGCACCTGGGCTTGCATCAGATAGGTGCAGTGCTAAGTGGATTGCCTAAAGTATTGTTGATGGTCAACCTGTAGCAATACCCTAAGCCTGCTGAGTCAAGCCAGTAGACAGCACTTCCATTTCCCCTTCTTCACCAACGTTCATGTATTTACTTATTGACTTATTTGTTGTCAGCAGGGAATGGATGAACGGATTACCATAGTAGCCCCAATATAATCCCAAAGCATGTCAGCAGTTTCCATGTTGTTCTCCATTCCCTACTAACAACAAGCAATGTAGGGTGATGCCGGCTTTTGTCCTCATGCGTAGTTCCAAGCCTGAAATGCCGCCGCTGTGTGCTCCAGCTGTAGTGTTTGTGTTAGGATTTGTTCCGGTTCTGTGCTACGGCGCCACTCCCCAGTCCGGCAGGCCCTTTTTGAAGAACATGGCTCTGACTGGTGCCTTGGACAAGCTGGGACACGCGGTTGATACTAAAGAATCCTGCCTGACGTTTTGATACTGAACTCCCGCAAGTCCTCAGGTACTTGCGGTCATGCAGGATGTTTAGTATGCACCGTACCTATTTGTTCCGATTTCCCATGGGCCGTAAAGTGGTCCTAAGAGGCGTAGGAGCAACGCAGGCTGCTTTTCAAAGCTGCCCCCATCGAATCCTCAGCAGGAGCCCAAACTTCTTGTAGAGTCTTCAAATATTTCTGTCATTCCGGACGGCTATTATCGCTATCCTGCAGATATCCCGACGATCCCGTTGGAAGGGTTTGCTGTTGCGATTTCCGAATTCCAAGCACAGCCTAGGCATCGTGAAGGCTTTCAATCCACACAAGGGGTGGGGCTTCGTGGAGTGCAACGGCCAGGACAATATGGAAACTTAATTCAACTTACCATAATGGGTATAATGGAAAGGAAAATGGAAGCTGCAGGGATTATATTGGGTTCTATTGGGGTTACATAGGGCTTATATAGGGATAATGGACAAGAAAATGGAAACTACTACATGAATGGGTCTCAACAAACGCAAATGCAAGCCCTTTTCAAGCGTTCTGCTTGGGATGATGCAGCCGGGTCTATGGTAAAGCAATTTAAAGGGTTCATGTGCAGGGTTTTATCCTCCCCCAAGGCTCCAGTTGGCCCGTTTCAAAGGACCCTAAAGCTCAAATCTTAAGCCTCAAGCCGCAACACCAAGCATTGGCACGGCAGGACATGTTCATGCACAAGAAAGACCTCAATGGATTCTGCCCGTCAAAAGGTGACCAGGTCCAGTTCACGGCGGGACAAACGGTGGCTGGACGTAATCTTGGAACATCTTCAAGATTCGAGATTTTCTGGTGCTTGGTAGAACATGCACAGCCGCATACCAAAAGCATTAGGTTGCAACAAAGCTTGCCAACAACAATCATGTAGAAGCTTTAGAGTTCAGCGTTTCTGCCGGCAAACCTAGCCCAGAACATCAGGAGAAGGGCCCTGTCGCTGAAAACGTCCGTGTGCTGGGAGCGCCCGAGGAAGCTCAACTACCGTTGAGTGACGTTCTGGATACGGTTGATTAATAGACACAGATGGAAACCGGGGGACAAGAACACTGAAACTTCTGTGTCTTTTAGGTTACAGATTTCAGCGCCCAGGGTTTAGGGAATAAGTTTGTTGATCTTCAGGTTTTTTTGCAACGCGAAGTACCTTATACCTTGGAAATTAAAGGTTGTAGTTGAGCCCACCTTACACAAACATATTGTCTGATGAAGTCCTATACTGGTCCTAAACCTTAAGCCCTGAACCCTACACCTGAACTTCCCTAATCCCTGCGTCATTCCTGGGCCCTTCCAAGTATGGTTCTACCAAACTAGACCTCCAGCCCTCACACCTAAACGTCAATACATAGCTATGAGTAGGGTCCTTGTGTACGGTGGCCCGAAAAGCTTGAAGCCCTATGTACTGACCCAATTTAGTTGCAAAGCCCCCTCACGCCCCAACATTCCCAAACCCTTAAACCCCAGGACCGCATGAACCCTAAACCCCTCTCAAGCCCCGTATAACTCCAAATACCCGAACACCCTGTGGAAATCTAAGAGTCAGATCCCCCAGCAAGGCAGCTGGGAAGGGAACAACCTACACAACCCACCAAAATGGTCTTACAATGTAACCGCTACATCATCTTTGCATGGCCCTAAACCCTAAACCTTCCAACCCTATAGTCCCCCTTAAGTCGATAGAATATAGCTTTGGGTATACTATAATAAGACCCCATATACCACATATTCTATCTACTTAAGGGGGACTATAGACCTTAGCAAGGAGGCTTCCTACTTTGGCCAGATCAAGAGCTACAACCCAACCAAGGCAAGGGCTGTCCAATTCAGGGACCCGCTACAAAAAAAAAGGCAAAGGGCTTCCTACGGAAGACATTGGGGTCTACAGGGATGATATAGGGGTTCATAGGGAAGATGTAGCGTTTAGGGGTTTAGGGGACTTAGCTACAATGTCGGAGAACCCAATTGAAAGCAGCACAGAGAGTGCCTTGGAAACTGAGTTTATACAGGAGCTTGTAGGGATTATGAAATGTAGAAGCCTCAAGTTTTCCAACACTATGGCCCTGGACTCCTGTAGGCCTAAAATGGCCTGTTGCTGGGTTCCTTGCAGTCGCATAGAGGTTTACGCAGGCATAGACAGGATACTGAAGGGATTTATAGGGTTGGGTTCTGGGTCCTGGCGATCAGCAATTTAGGGAATTGGGATGTGGAGGATTGAAAGGCTGACTTCCAGCCCTCCCCAAACCAGGAACATGCCTTGCATCATCTTACGCCATCGAGGACACATAATTCTGGAGAGATATTCATCTGACTTTCTTTACAAGCATACATAAGCGTTTAGCCCCTAGTTCCCCAACTCCCGTCAGTACTTGAACAGTGTCTTACATACGGATTGTAGGGAGTTGTAGGGTTCCTTCTTGGGGCCAAGGCTTCTGGATCTTATACAGAATCGAAAAGAAAATGGAAACTACGATAATGGGGGTTACAAGGGTTTATGTAATGGAAAACAAAATGAAAACTACGATTCAGAGTTTAGGGTTGTATATAGAACGTGCTTTTAACGAGTGGACTGGGATCGGCACCTGGTGGTATCACTTCACTGTTGTTCTTACTCAACCACGAGATGATAGTGGGATGCATCAACTTTCTGTCCTCCTGGGCTTCCATGGTAGTTTGGGGAGGTTAACCCTAAACTCTATCCTGGGGCTCCACAGCTCTAAGTAGGCCAGATTTGCAGACGGGAATACCCATCATATTTCTGAATTTAAACTTTCAGAACCTGCACGATTGCCCTGGTGAGGGCTTCGGTTTCATCTCAACGGACGCCTTCCCCGACCAAGACACCGTCCTTCATACGAGCAGCATTTTTCTTGGGATATTCTCGTTCCCAGTCAGGGCAAGTTTGTATCCTCCGTTTGGTTGTGGCATGTTTCAGCGAGAATGCAATCTTACCTGGCTCAATCACCAGAAGCCGCAGCCCGTGGGCCTAAACCGTAGAGGGGGCATTTCAGCCGGAAAGACACCGGGTTGTAGCTGTTCGAGATTCAAGACCCTTAGAAGCACAAAGCCCTCGCCCTGCGGCCCCATCCGCCGCCCGTAATTGGTGAAGAGTGTTATTCTTAGGTTTTTGGGCAATAAGAGAAATATTCCTTGGCTTAGGATTACAGGGGCATTATGCGGTTGGGCATGATGGCGGATGTTATGCTATTAAATGTTCCAAGGCAATTGACAAGTTCGGGACAAAACCCCACAACCACACATCCGAAACTTTAGTAGTAGCCACAGTAGCCCTCACACCAGAAACAGCGATAGTGTTAGCAATGACAATGATCGCAATAGTAGCAAGAACAACTGCAGACAGTAGTAATATTGACCAGCAATTACAATGGCCATACAAAACGGTGACTGTGAAGGCAACAATGCCCATTTGAGGTAGTGATCACCATGGCTATAAGAAGTATAGACATAACTACAAAAATGACAACAGGTGAAAATATGAATAAGAGCATAAAAGTAATGGTATTCTTGAAGCAGAAAAGAAGTGCCCTGAAAGCCCAGGACGTCTTCGTACTGCGCTCGGAGCTTCCCGGCGGTTTCGGCCCGGAGGGCGGTCAGTGCAAGTTCAGCGCGCCTCTGTTTGCCTGGGGGGGGACGGGCGAAGTGTGAAGGGGGAGTCCCTTAAAGATGCTTGCCAGGGATGATATGGTTCGCGGGCCTGCTTTCAACACCGCATTAAGGAGAATCATACTGAAACTGTGGGGAAAACAAGTCTAGGGACTAGGTGACTAGGGATTATGGAGACTGACTTTCCGAACGGTCCCTTTTTGCTGAACACATGGGCTCAAATACGGCCCAAGTGATATCTGATTAAGGTTTAGTTCGTGTAGGCTCATTCAGGCCTCGTTTGGGGTTGCGGGGTGTCAGGATGAGGTAGCACGGGGTCCTATGACATGTTGGAAGTTGGGACCCCTTCAAGTTTGAGAAGCATCGGTGGGAAGCATATTGCCGGCTGTAGTCCGGACAGCTTCATGTAATGGAAATCTCAGGCTTTTGTTCGGCAAATGCCCGCTGAGGGGTTTCTGCGTGCTGAATAACTTGGATTCTCGCATGGCCATGTGAGCCAGAGCCTCCGAAGCTGTTTGAGGTGTCCATGGATGAGAAAGGACCAGCAGCCAAGAAGGCCTCTGGGATACAAGTGCAGAGTTTTGATTTTTTGCGATTCCGAATCCCGAATAAATCCCGCTATGTGGATCGCTTTAATCTGCAACGCGCTCTTAAGATACCTTTGGCACTTTGCCCTTGGCCTCAAACCCTCCGCCAAAAAGCCCAAACTTGAAAACCTGAAGCACCAAGCGGGCCCTGAGCCCTCCCCAAACCTTGAGCCCTAGCCCCGCTGAAGCCTAAAATCAGTGTAAACCCGAACCTCAAACCCTAAACCCCTGACCACCCTAAACCCCTGATTACCCTACTATATGGCCTAGATAGTGGCCAACATTATGGTTCTAGATTCTTTGTAGGATTATGGTATGGGGTGTTTCAAACAGTAACAGGGTACGCTTAATTCTTAAGGCTCCCACATTACATAATCCCTAAACACTCTATGTAAACCCAGTTGCCATTTCAGCTATAGTCTAAACTCCTGAAAGTGGATTGATATCGGTGAGTATGATAGAGGTACTTAAAGGTGACACTGGGAGTTTAGAATGTAGCTCATTTCATTTTCCATGTCTTTTCCATTTGCTTCTTCATTTTGGGGCCAAAATGCCTAAGCAGCACATGAAACCCCAGACCCAAAACCCTAAACGCTAAGCCCTAAACACAAAACCCTGCACTCCCAGACCCGAAACCCTGAGCACTAAAGCCCTAAGCTCAGGTCATGCTTCTGGGCTCTGCAGGATCCCAGGTTCAGCAGATGAAGTGGATGATGCTTCAGCCAGTTTTGAGAAAAGGGAAGGGCCACCTTTCGACCCCTGAGAGGGAGCAAAGGCATACAAGGGTTTTTCGTGTGCATTTTTTGGGGGAGGGTTCGGGATGCAGGGTTTTGGATTGAGGCTCTTGCATTTAGGGCTTGGGGTTGGGGGTTTCGGGTTGCGGCGTTAGGATGTGTCGCCTGCTTGGTAGTGTGAAGGTAAGAGCGCAGTTGACATCCAAGATGCTGATATCTCCATGCAAAGTTCCAGTGCGTGGCTCCAACACTTCAAACATGGTCCCCAACTGTTTTGCGAATGCTGCAAGAAGACTTCCCCATACCGAATCACTTCTCAAAGCTAGGTGGCTTGCGTCACCCTGTGTACCTACACTACAGGTCAGTCTCACTACGGATAGCTCAAGGCATTGAAGCAACTGCTTTCCAGATTCCAAAAGACCTAGATTGCAAACCTACACCTGTAGACTCCAACCGCCTAAGCCCTAACAACACAAACTGATAAACTCTACACCTAGACCTCAACCATTATAAACCCCCAAATACCAAACCACCAAATTCTCCTCTTTTATCTGAGGATGGGCTACGGTGGATGGGGCAAGGGCTCTGGTAAGGGCATGGGAAGCTTGGCTTGCTGCGGACTGGCTCGTAGGACTTCCTTCGGGCAAATGATAGTGACCTCACCGGACCGCGCCCCTAATGATGGTTAAGACTCACAAAATGGTCCCAGCTTGTTCTCTGGTTTTGAAATTATGATAGCATGGCCCGACTTCTCAAAGCGTGGAATATAGGAATGAAAAAGCAACTGGAAACTATTGTCGTAGATATGGTCTTGGGCTGTGGGTTCTGCTTGTCCTGGGCCTATTTAGGCTGCGAGGGTCTGCTTATCAATGTGGGGGCTGCAAGTTTGACTTGAAGGAGGGGCCCCAAGCCAGCTGAGGAAAGAGCGCCGATAAGACATGCTGGGATGTCAAGAAGACGGGCACATGCCCCCGACTTGAGACTGGGCTCAGGTGCAATATGCTTTCTTATTCCTGGGGGCCTAAACTCCCTTAAACCCTGCATTGCGACCCCCAACCCTAATCTCCAGGTTGATTTACGCGTTCTCTACACCTTGGATTGCACTTTCTACAGCCAAGGAGAAAGGCGAGCCGTGCAAGTTCGCACCATGCAACGGTGACTGGGTTGTTCTTGGAAATTGTTTTTGAGCTTTGCAGGGATACAACTACCCCGCATAGATTGCATCTTCTGTAAATTTCATGATGCCCCAACATACATCTGCATCATAATTTTAGAGTGGCGCCACGGGTGCCGTTTAAATGCAAGCCCTCAACTGCTGATATTAGTGGTCAAAACTGCTGGGCCCAGGCGATACGTCAAGCCCCTCATGCCATGGCCCCTGTATTCTTGGTCCTTCCTCCACTGCAGCGCTCAACCAAGCCTGTCATGGTTCCCCATGTCAGTAAATGCCGGGCTTTTTGTTCGGGTCTGCTGACATCCAGGTGACACTCCAAACACTAAACATAAATCCCTACGCCCAGGCGATACCCTAGACCCCCATCCCTAAATCCTGTATATCCCTTTAACCTAAGCTATATGTGTCCCTATGGCATCCTTGCAGGGACCTAACTCATTAAACCCTGAACCACTTATATGCGAGCTGAGCCCTAGAGCCTAGCCTAAAGGCCCAAGTATTGCAGATTTTCAGGACTGGGGACGGCAGGGTTAAACTAACCTAAACGCCCTAATCCCTGCAGCCTCTGCCCTATGGTTCAAGCCAAGGTGAGCCCGTCCCAGAAGCAACAGCCTGAGCTTTTCAGGCTGACAGAGAGATCGATGTGGCACCTGGGCAAAGACGAAAGCCTTTGGGTTGCTGTTGGAACTTTTAAGGACTATTACCCCAGTAATGGACCATCAGAGGGACAAAAAAATGGAACATGAAATGGAAATTGGACATGAATACATAGTAAACACTTGGGTTCCTTCTACTGGTGTCTTCTTACTTCAGAACCTTCAAGTCTTGACAAAGGTGGTGATAGGTTTGTTTGAGGGTTTACGGGTCAGGTTTACGGTGCTTTGTTTTTAGAAGTCGCGGGCTATAGGGACCTATAGGGTTTAGGGTTTATCGAAATAATTGAGCCCGTCAGGGACGGGGATCGTGGTACATATATTTGGGAGCGCCAGCATTCGAACATGGTAGCAATGCAAATTCGGGGGATCTGTAGCTTTCTGCGGGAGGCTGATCATTTAGGAGGTGATTCTTGGAGTGTCCAAACATAGAGGCCGCTGAGTGCAGGACCGTGTTTAGATAAACATCGATGGGTCCTAGACTTGAGAAAAAGCCCTTCTGCTACGGATCCTGTGCAAACGTATCCTTCTGATGCCTAATTGGCCTAAGCCTTAAGCCGTGAAGTCCACAGAATCCTCAAGCTCAGCTCAGGCATTGGTACAGTGAATGGATACCAGTTGCTCGATACCAGTTGCGTTTTGGTTGTCTGAAATGATGATGCACAGTACTGGTTGCGAGGTATAGGTAGCAGTTTGTAGCATTGCTATGCCGCCGCATTCGATAAAAAAGGAGCGTGCTGGGAATTTTTGCGGGGAAGGCCTGCGCAAAAGGATCACCTGCATCAAATGTCACCATGGCCTTGATAAGAATCGCTTTGAACCCTAAACCCCTATGCCCCAAACTGTGTAAGTATGACCAAGTTTGTGATGTTAGGGTGTGGTGTTTCCTTGGTGCGACTCTAGGAATCTACCTGTTCTCCCCCCAAGCCGTGAACCCGAACCCCCAAGTCCTAAGCCTGGAGCCCAAAGCCCAAAACCCTAGGTAGACCCTGCATGTACCTTCTCAATTATGATGAACCTTAGTACATTAGTTGAGGGATACTTCTAGGGTCTATCCGACCGTTATAAGACCTAGATCCTAAGACTTGAATGCAAAAATCCTGAAACCCTGAAGCCCTACACCCTACACCACCCTAAGCCCTAAACCTCTTATCTCCACATAGTTACATATGCTTTCCCTACAGCCCCATCACTGTCGTCTTCTTAGGAAGTATTCTTAGCTTGTATTCTGGCATAACCCTAAGGAGCTATTAAACATATTAATTTCATTATAGGTCTAAGGGACTACAGATCAGAGGGGCTTGTGGAGGAAACTGCAATCGTGTGGAGCCCTTTGGCCCAAACCTTAGTCATCTCAACTCGCATGCCTTCGAGCCTATGGCGAAGACTGGCACGGTGAAGTCTGGGCTGGTCATTTGGGAGATTTTTCGTTTTGTTTCAATTTAGGGTTTTGTGGCTCAAGATTTAGAGTTTAGGGCTTCGGGTTTAGCGTTTACGGTTTCAGGGTCTAGGGTGTTGACATTTGCATTTACGGGTGAGGGTTTAGGAAATTGCTGGGTGGCTGTGTGCAGGTCGACCTATTCATTACGCGTTTTTCAGATTCTTCCAACTCTGCCTAGTAAGAAGCAGTTTGGAGGCATTGTGGACTAAGCCCTGTAATTCCCTGGCGCTAAACACTAGGCCCTAACCCAAAGACCATAAATCCTAACACCAAGGAAATCTTTCAACCCCCACAAGGGCTGGGGCTTTGTGGAGTGCGATGGCCAGGTGCCTTGGCGAAGTTCTTTCAAACCAAGGTTTAGGGATATTACCTCAGTAATGGAGGATCGAATTAACAATTGAATGCAAGCTGAGACTATATGCGGGTCTGATAGGATTGAGGATTTGGGCTTCGAAGGGCTTAGGGTGAATGAATGCGGACCTCGCTGAAACGCCTTGTAACTTGCATGAATCCCTAGAATGCCCGAAAGGCACCCCATGTTGAAAAAGCCCCAACTTATGTCGCCACTAGGGTCTTGTGCAACGTAAGTCAGTCCACCTCTGACTCCGTTTGTTTTTCTGATCACTGCCGCTGACATGACCGACAACATGGGAGTTTCTTGTAGAATCCCCACACATCCCCAATGTCCCTGCGGCCCCCTTACTTTGAGAAGATCCCATGCATCCCTTCGGCCCCCCTTAAAGGGATTCTAAGCAAACCATCAGGGTTCTGACTGCTATAGCAACTATAGCAGCCTAAGGGTCAAGAGGCGAGTTGCAAACAGAAGCCTCACGCGATTTCGCCGTAGGAGTACAGCATCAAAGAATATCCCCCAAAAATGATTTCAGGTACATGCCATACTGGAGGTGCTTGGAAGTTAGATATCTAGATAGGGGTTTCCACAGTGTGGAAGCGTCTCAAACGGACCCCAGCAGAATAATCTCAATAGGGACTTCAGAATGCTTTTGTGTTCCCCAGAAATTCCCAGGGTCAGCAAGTAATTCCCCACTTGAAGTACCCCTCGCGTTCTCCTAGTCAAGGGCGGCGCGGCCAATAGCAGTCGTATCAACAACAGGACTCACCCCTATTGCCATACAGTCAGTCAGGACACTAAGTACTAGGCAGCGTCTCACGGCCTCACCTGACAAAGGTGGTTTCTGCGTAGCACAGGCTCTAAACCCGAAGCCCGCAACATGGGCCTTTATTCAGCCTTCAGAAGTATGCAGCTAAAGAAATGGCACTGGCAACCTGTTTATCCAGGACCTCTTCGTGCACAAGAAGGATCTGAATGGCTTCTGCCCAAGCAACTGGGCTGTTTATGAAAGTGTCCTAAAAATTAGTCAGGTAATCCCCCTTATATAATTGTTGACTGACAGACTAACCGCAAACCTTATTCTGATTCATTGTCCAGTTACCAAAGCTCTACGCCTGAAACCCCAAGGGCTGTCTTCCACATGACTGTGAAGCTGCGAGCATCCCTATTGCTCAGCCCAAGGCTCAGAAACACCCATGGCCTGAACTCTGAACCTTCCTGCTTTAGCCCAAGCTGTAAAACCCATCTGAACCCCATCTCCAAGACAGGCAAGGGCGACACGGTCCAGTTTACGATAGGGACCTCGGAGAAAGGCGCCTCTCCGACGGGGATAAATGTTGTGGCTGCGGCGAGAAGAAGCTACATGGTTTTGGGCTGAAGATTCGAGAGTCAGACTTTAGGGTTTAGGGTTCCGGGATCATACCCCTCCAAAGATATATGAAACCACATCTATCTCAAAAGGGCTGTAATTTGGGTAAAGTGGGGAAGATGATAGCCGTGGTCATGTATTCGCGCAAGACCTAACACAACAAACCAATCTAAGATCTCACGTACCTAACGCTTGAGCAAATGGACCCATAGTCGAGATCCAGCTCCCGTGCTTTGTACTCCTTCGCGACAAAAGCAAAATCCAGAAAGGGGACCCCAATCTTGGAACTCCTAAAGCCCAGTCCCTAAACCCTAATGCTAGGCCATCATACATCCCTATGTCTGTTCTCAGCTTTTTAATTCTAGACCCTTGACCCTCAAGAGACCGCACATTTCCACTGTTGCAGGAGCCCTTGCCGAAAACGTCAGCGTGTCCTCTGCGGAGGAGGCGCCTTGTAAAGCCATGTCTTGGAGCTACAGGGCTTGGGCTTGAGGTTTTAGGGTCCCCATTTTTCAGGGTTTAGGGTTTAGGCCTGAGGGTGCTTTTTTGAAGTCGGGGTTTCTGAAAGGAGGCCCTGAGAGACCCTTAGTGTGTTAGTATCAATGCGTATAAAGAGGGCAATGTGCCTGAACTTCCGAATAAACCATTTTCATCCTGAAGGGGTGCGGCAGTTTTATCATGATCTGTTGGCAATTGAGCGTGTAATGTAGAAGCCTACATTGCAGTAAAGGGCTTCGTAGCGCCCTTTGCAGGCAACCTACCTTCGCCAAATTCTTTCATCAATAAATCCCTAACCCCTGAAAGAAATCCTGCCTAATTGATGTAGTGCAAAACCCCACACCCTATCGACCTGAAGCCCAACACCCGTATCCCAAATGCTGTTCATGCTACAGCGTATCTTGAGGCCACGTACTATGGGACAATCAAGAGCTACAACCCAGTGAAGGGCTTTGGCTTCATCTCCTCGGAGGACTGCACAGGAGAAAGAGTGTAGGGTTGTAGGGTGTGCGTTTTAAGGTTTCAGGGCCAAGGTTTTAAAATTCACTATGCGTATATATATGTATATATATATATATATGTAGGGTTTGGGGTTCAGTTTGTGACGCAGGGTCTAGTCTAGTGTTTAGGGCAAAGAGGTTTTGTGATGAGGGTTGGGCTGTTTGGTGTGGTTCTGTGGTTTGGATGGGGCAATAATTCCACCTACTAAACACCCGCCACGACCAATGAGATATGCCCCATTACAGAGGTCTTGTAAAGTGGGTACTGAACGTTAGGTGGGAGGGGCATTTGATACTCATTTAGGGCAGCTGCTGGTTGGGCATGCTACACGGATTCCAGGAAGAACAACTTGCGGCGCTCAAGCTTTGATATGGCTGTATCTATAGTGAGGATGATTCTGTACGACGCATGGAGCCCTGTGTCTTACTGGGGTTTGAGGATGCACTAGTCCTGGTTCTTTGCCATGTGGCGGGGTCCTTCCGAAATTACGTCAAATACACGACACATTCGAATCCCTGTCCCGAGATGCGCCTTCAGGTGGAGTTGTCAGAAAACGTACCGCCTTACTTTTCCACAGTAGCTGTGATAGCTGATTCAACTTCCGATAAATGTAGTCTGCAGGATCTCCCCCATGACGTCATCCTTGTCATAGGGCTCTCGAAAAGGGACTCTTCATCTGTGCAAACTTCCAGATGGCGTATGTTACATGACCCTCAGATTCAGGCAGTCCCAGGCCTGAAATCCCTGAGCCCAATGGGCTCCAACAGTCTGCAGGTGCTTCAGGTTGATTAGAAGTTTCACGGCGTATCGGATCGGCTCTGCGAGTGTTGAGGAACTTCCGCACTTTGCACAGGAATTGCGACTATCAGCATGACGACCTATTTGGGCATTATCACTCTCAAAAAGTATATAGTTTCGTGAAATCTAGAGTTGATCCAGAGTTGCACCCATGAAGCACGTCAGGTTATCAGTAGAAAGTGAATTCAGTGCTTCCAATTTTCGTACACCCTTAGAACCGCAAACTCCAAATCTTAAACTCTAAGCTTTACAGCACAATTTCAACCTAAACGCTGAATCCGATATCAATCCTTACTTTTTCCCCAAGTTGAACTTTTAAAGCGTGGCACCATCTAACCCTAGAACGGTATAGTACACCACATTCCCCATGACCCGTGCTTCGTTCCCGAGCGACTTCGAAGTCTCTTTCTCAAGACCCTGATCGGCAAAATCTGTACACTGCCAACCCTACACCCTTACCAACCGAAGAAGCCCAACAGGACCCATGGACTAGTTGGCCTCAGAATTCCTTATAGCAGCATGGTAAGAAGGCACCCTACATTCCTATATCCCCCCTAAACAGATCCTGAATTGCTATGACGTCTCTTCTTCAAGGATCCCCATGCCTGCATGCCTGTATGTACATAAACATGTATCTAGCAATAACGCGTCTTTAAAGGAATCTCGAACCTTACCTCTTTGTCTATCTTTCTCTATATCTCTCTCTCTCTGTCTCTCCCTGTCTGTATGTGTACATGTATATATCTATATATACACATAGAGCCCCTTTGAATGGGACCTTGGAGAGGCTTTTCCCGAGCAAGATGTCTTCCTCTTGCGCTCCGAGCTCCCGGGCGGCTTTGGCCCCGAGGCAGAGCAGACGAAAACGCATTCAACCCAAAGAGTTTGAGATGTGCTACCAGGTGATCCCTATAAAGGGTTATAGGGATATGTAGGGGTATAGAATGTTAATGCGGGTGCAGAGTCTTGTGGTTGTGGTTAGTTTTTAGGGCTTGGGGCTTGGGTTTTGCATGTTTTACCTTCCACCAACGCAAGCTGGAGCGCCTAAAAGTACCCGATAAAGGCTGCATTCCTTTAAAGGGGGCGTTGGCGGGTCTCCACATTAGTTTGGAACTGAGGGAAATTGTCCCAGATTGCCTGCTCGCAGTCTATGTAAGATTTATAAACCAGCCAACTCCCAGGGCGCGATGTGCAAGTTCAGCGTGGTCCAGGAGGCGCCGAGAGGGTGAGTGGGTACGTCGGTGTGTGTGTGGGGGGGGGGTTTAGGCGTTCACAATCTAGGGGCGGGTTCGGGATGTTTAGCCGGCTGGGTTGAAGGACTACATTATTTATGGGTTCTACGGGGAAAAGATAGTGAAACCCGTAAATTGCTTAACATGATGCGAGCTGAATTGCCGTAATGGTTTTCTCGGAGGTTTAGGAGTAGTTTTCAGGCATGTTTAGGTCATGCGCTCCATCAGTCTGAGACAACTTGAACCCCAAACCTAAACTCTACACTCTTCAGCCCGATGTCCTGTACTCCTCGCCGCGTGGCCCCGAGTTTCTCAACATTATGTGCAACGCTTTCCGCTCCTCCAAGTGAGAACTATACCTGTTTGTCGTGAATGCGAGCCCCCTACGGTCAGGTACTAAAACCCTGCATGTCCCAGAGTACCATTGTATACTAAGGTTATTCTGGAGTTTGGGTATCAACCTTGTATGTGTCAAAGATCCCACCTGTGTGCGCAAGATGGGGGAGGGGTTTCTCTTGCGGTTTAGGGTCTAGGCCTTTTGGCTTAGGGTTCCCCAACCCCGAGACAAACATGAGGGCCCAGCACATTATCATGGCTCTATATTCCTTCCTCGCACCCTGACCCCAGAACCGTAAACACCAGACGCTGCAGGAACTCTAAGTTCAAGAAGTTCTCACGAGCCAGTCCAGTGTTTGTCCTTCAAGGGGACCTCCTTGCCATTGCTACATATTTCTTAAACACTATTTGTGGAGAAAATATCACTTGTCGTGGAGGAAAAGGGCCGGGCTGCCCGTAAAGTGACGCTGTTGGGCGCTGCGGGCAGCCAAGTACAGCAGATGCCCCCCGCCACTTAAAACGTATTTGGAAGCACCCTAGGGTTACTAAAGGACTCGTAGATGTTTATATACATGTATTTTATTTACATGTATAGGATTGGGGGATTGAGGGTTCAGGGTTGAAGGACTACTTAGGAGGAAATCTTGCACGACCCAGGGCGGTGAAAGTAACGTGAGCCCTAGGATGTAGGGCACAGGCATCTGCATGATTCCTCCAGCAACTGTATTGCTGCAGGGATCCCAGGGTTACCAGAGGGGTTTTGTGGGGGACTTGGATATTCAAGCCTTGCGGTTTACGGGCAGTTTTTCAGGAATGTCCTTTCAAGGAGGAGTCTGCAAGCTCCTTTAGCAGAGTTTATCAAAGGGCATAACATACAGTATTACGAGATTCTGAGGCCTCTCAAAGTACACGTTTTGAATTTGAAGGCCTTGGTTTGAGGGTTCAGAGTCTTCGGTCTCGTGGATGCTTCAACCAGGGTTTGCTGCGGTTCTGTTGCCTCAACTTTCTCAGAACGGGCATCATGTTGAAACTGTGCAGAGAATGCAGAGGTTGGTCAATCTGTGAATTCTGCATGCAATGCTGCTTGAGCTACAGTCTAAACTCCTTGATTCCCCCGTAGCATCCCCTACAATATCAAGCACTCCGGGCCTAAGAAAACCTAAGCTCTCAAATGAGTGGCGATTTAGGTTGCAAAAGCCATGCAGCATGAGTGCTGTAAAGCCAAGGTCGAATCTGTAGTGTTCACCATGCCACGCAAGGAACCTTCTGGACCAAAGTAGCATTTTCAATTGGTCCTTCTAGTTGATTAGGGTTCGGGCAAGATTAGATATTCCTTCAGAGCATGGTGTTCTAAGAAGAACGAAATCTCACTTTGTTCAACCACCGAAAGGACACTGCTTAGTTGTTGAATTACAAAAGTATGCAGCTGGACAGGGAGTGCCAGCCAGCAAAAAATTCCCAAGCCACCGTATGTTGAGATGGAGGAGTTTGCTGAGCGCAGCAGAAGCCCCAACAAGGAAGCTGAAAAGCGTGGCACCCAGAAGCCTCCAGAAAGCCAAAACAAGATACAGTAGATCCCCAAAACGCTTCTCGAAGGCACCTGCGTTGTGAGGCATGCGGACGATACCCCTAAACCCCAAGACCTGGCATGTACTTGGCTCCGTATGAAAAATGTAATTTGCATTTTGTCAAGGTTCAGGGTTCAGGAAAGCGGAAGCCATTGCGATGCTTGACCCGAAGATGGTAGGCGGTTTTCGACATAGTATATAACCCAAATTATTCCCACAATCTCTTCATAATCCTTACCTGCTTTACCTTTTGCCGCCACATTAAGAACGATCTCACGATCATCTCACCTCAAATCCTCCCCTTCAATGGTGGTGCAGACAGAATACAGTCCCAAGATGGCCCATTTTTCAACCTTATGCAAGTCCTGAAGCCTTATATACGCCTTAAACTCCTCAAGCTCTTAAGCCCCAATCTGAATGTGATCCCAGGCTGTGGATGACCTCGGGCTATGGCGGTTGGGGGGGCAAGGGCTGGGACAAGGGATGGGGCGGCCAGGCTCAAAATTCAGGAAAACCAGTCAGACCGCAAGATAAATGGAGCCTATGTACGATTTTGGAATAAGGCTTTTGGTAAATTGTGTTCTAACTATGTAAGGAGTGTTGGGTAATTGCTGTTTATCACTGTATCTCAAAAGAGGGAGGTTAAGGTTTTAGGGTGATTTGGGAGGATTTTGGGGTTCAGGGCCAAGGGTTTCGAAAGTGGGTTCTAGATTATAAGGTTTTGACTTAGAGTTTATGGACGTTATGGGCTCTGTACTTTGAGACTCCTATAATACGGATTCTGGTTTTCTTGAGTCAACATTTGGGCGCCCGCTTTCTGGAATTTTTTTTTAGGGTGAAAGTTTTGGGGATCGTGCCTTAAGGGTGACTTCTCTTATGGAGTTCTAGACAAGGCTTTCGACGATCTAAGATGCCGCCCACATGTTGGTCGTCGTGCATCACGTGAAGTATAGCATGCTACCATCATTCCACATCCCAGCCGCGCTGGTCTGTGTGTTGCGGTGCATTTCCAGGTGCAAATCCGTGAGAACCGTGAGCACTCTACCTAAGGATACCCACCTTGCAACTCCCAACCTGAAACTATGATTCTTCATTTGTGGCAATGAGGTCTTTGCATCAAGGTTCGTGGCCAGTTAGACATGGTTAGAGGTACCCAGTTGAGGTTTACAGCTAGTTGGACCTTATAGTTCTCCTAGGTTCAGCATGTTTCAATATGCGAAGCAGGCATGAGACTTTCTCAAAACAGTCCATGTGCAACCTACTAGGTAACCCCCCAGAATCCATATCCAATCACCATATCTCCAAGGTAATTAAGAGGGTAATTTTTAGTCAGAAACCTCAAATCTCAGAACATTTTCATCATTTTCGACGTGTAGCTGCGACCGGGTTCGCAGCTTCCTCAAATCTCAAATCGAACATTGTCAGCAGAAGCGTGCGCTGTAGTGCCTTATCAAAAGTCTGCTAAGTCCCTGCATCCATGGGTTGTTTGTTCTAGTCTTGGAAGTTTCTGCTGCTGTTGAACCCCTGCCTGACACAAGCACCCAGAACTCCCCAAAAGCCTTCATCAGGAGACTGAACCGAAATTATATGCGATGTGTCCAAACATGATGTGCGCGTATTCCTGAAGACAGGGGCTTGGAAAATCCTGGGAACCCGACGTGCGGTCTGAACTCAGGCAAAGGATGGGGCGAAAAGGGCAGCTGAGCCAACTGAGAGGTGTGGATTCGTGCACGTTCCGCCAATTGTTTGACATCAAGGTTGGGTTCACCGCCAGACCAGCTGTAAATTTAACATCGATTCGATAGAGGGGTGCTTGTGAGTGTGACACTAGAACGCAGCGTCGAGCAAAAGTGCGAAGAGCCACGTCCTAGTGCCACGGTACGGCCCAGAACTTATGAAAAAACATACCCTAGCTTTCTGCTACAAGGGCTAAAAAGATTTCAAACACGAGCCTTTAGCTGCGGGCATATGCTTTCACTCAAGAAGGTCAGGAAAAGAGTGGGGAAGTAGTTCTGCAATACTGACACCGAGGCTTTGCTAGCAGGCCTTCCTTACCAGGTTAAGGGTACTTTTGGGGTGATCATAACATCTTTCTCCCTCCCTCTCTCTCTCTCCCTCTCTCCCTCCCTCCCTCCTTCTGTGTGTGTGTGTGTGTGTGAAACCTTTGTGCCTAAAAGGTGTTTGTCTAGAGTGTTGT
>CAJNIZ010008669.1:0-18551 GCA_905231905.1 Symbiodinium pilosum
ATATAGTACAATATAGTATAATATATCATTTTATATAGAAGAGAATAATACTACGCCGATACTGGCAGTATGCAGTTTCACAGATTGATGGCTTAGAGGCTCCAAATGGATTCTGTATTATGCCAGAAAGGATAGGCGCGTCCATGGGTTTACGAGGATGAGAACAGGGATGGCAAGTTTTGGGGTTCTGTAAAGTCCAAGGGTCTTTGCCTCTGGTCCTGCCTCGCGACGTTTCTTTTCAGAAGGGGGGGGGGGGTTTAGGGTTTNNTTTAGGGTTTAGGGTCTGAGAGGCGCCCTCATGTCAAGACCTTGTGCTGCAAACCTTCCATACAAGTCTCAGATCTCGTGGTGGCTATGCGCCGCCATCATCATGACTGGGGTTGCAGGCATTTGCATGTTTTAGCTTGTCGTTGCCAAGAGATAGCTAGACGGAGTGTGAACCAGTTGGCTGGCTTTTGCTTGGCCTGCCTACTGCGTCTGGACAACTCCTATTTTGAAAGCTCCTGTTTCCTGCTCATATAGTCCCTGGGCGCTCCGCTCTTTAGGGTTGAGGGCTTGCACCACAGTAGCAAGTTCCCGCTTAATTTGTGAACCGCTTTTGCAATTATTCGGGCGATTGAGTGTATCCTTGCACAGTCTGGTCCTGATCTTTCCTGCGGCTTTCACAACTCACGATATCAACCGTACGAGGGCACGTATAGGCACGCGACCCTTCATTATTCTCATGCACCTTTCATACCACCAGCTTAACAAGCCTTTGGGGTGAGGTTTACCTAGCTCCGCCCAGGCAGTTCTTCAGAAGGAGTTGGTGGACAGCGCGTGGAAGGCTTTAAAGTCGGGTGCTTGAGTGGTCCTAAAAAAGGTTTGAGCGCTGAAAGATGCAGGGATTGGCTGTTGACTTGAGGTTGAGGGTGCTGATTGTCAATTTCCTTTGGAACCGGCCTCTACAGAACAAGAAGCCGCATGCATGTAGCTACCGTATTGCGGTCTTGCTGGGCACGTGAAGGCCAGCAGGAATCGGACAGCAGAACGCTGCCGGATGTGCAAGAAGAATTTGAGTCATCCCTACCCTTTGCAAGGCTGCGATCGTCCACATGGGAGGATGCACAAAGGTTTCCAATTATGGTGGCTACCCCTTGACATCTCCAAGGCAAAGTCAGCTACCCCCCAAACCGCTTCCAGCAAATCTGAATCATACAATCTTCAACTCAATGCTCACAAGCTCAAACCGACGCCAACCCTGCCACCCTCCATGATGAAATGCCCCAGGTTCATAGGTGGTAGTTTCCATTGCCTTTTCCATTATCCCTATATAATCCCTATATTCTCCCTATATTACTATATTACCTATATATTCCCCCTAGATCACATCCAGATGCGAATCCCTGATCCAGATTTGCGCACACCAGAAATAAATTCCTTCAAGCAACTCAGACTCGCATGTTTCAAGCTGCTGCTGAGGCCCGGTGGAAGGAACCGCCCCCAGAAGGATGTGTGGGTCCAGGATGACGATTAGGGTCCAGGGGCCGGGTAGGACTTACGAAGGCCGCCAGCATACCCACAATACTGGCTACGTGACCGCTGTGGCATGGGGTGGTGCAAGGCAATTTCTTGGCGAATTTTGGTGCTTTGGAGCAGAGCTCGTGTTTAGTTGCTGCGTGCATGAGGGAGTTTCTCCAAACAAGTGCTCGCTAGCACGGAGACTTGAACCTGTGATGGCCTGTGATTTTTCCCTGCAGCAGTCCAGGGTATCCCCCGAATCAGAAAGGCGCGATGTCAGAATCCATGTCTTTTGTTGGTTTCAGCAAGCCCTGAGGAGCCAATGTAGCACAGTCTGTAACAGTCTTTGGGCTCCAGGTAAGGACCTCAGCTCCAGAACGCCATGGGCTGTATAGTAGGCTCTGCCGTTACTTGAAGCCATGAGATCAGGTTGATCTACTCGACCTGTACATTGAATCAGATGGAGAACGAAGAGGCCAGTCTAGCACAAAATCAAGATGTGCCAAATTAAGTCATATCATCTTGGGGATCATCTCCATGCACAGCCTTAGGTTCTATGCTTTGCACCCCTAAACCCTAAACCAAAGGTCGGCCTGTTCTGGGGGATTTTTTCCGCGAGCCATGCCTAAGAAGCCTTTGTTGCAAAGGACCTCAAACGGCTTCATGGGGCCAGTAGGGTGCAAGAAGAGAATTTCTGGATGGGTAGCATCCTTCGGAACGGGAGGAGCCACAATATGTTTTTGCATTGTGAAGTGTTAGGTGTCTTGTCTGCAGTCGCCCCGGGGGCATTGCCTCCAATTGGAAATCTGGAACTTAGGCCCCTGTTTGTGCGTCCATTGAGATATTTCGATATATCTCTGAGCACACTCACTTGGGTTCTATGTAACTGCCACCACTACCGCCGCCGCCGCTGCCGGTGCTGCTGCTGCTGCTGCTGCTGCTGCTGCTGCTGCTGCTGCTGCTGCTGCTAGTCGTAGGGCCAAGGTCTTGACAAGATCGATGATGACTGCAGCAAGCAAGAAAAACACTATTGCTGGCTATCACTGATACTGCAATCTTTCTCTCATGCCTGATGGAAGTATCAACATGGAGCAGGGAGATGGGACCGGGGTTCTTCGTAGCCCCTGAAAGCCCTTAGCCGCGTTCTGAGCCCCCCCCCCCCTCTGAAGATCCTAGGCCGAAGTCCAGAACCCTGAAGCTCCTTTAGTGACCTAAGCTTGTGAAGACTGTTAGTTAGGGAGCTGTCAACATTGCGCCTTTCCAGGTGTGCGACTACATTCTGAGCAAAGGAGCCCAGCCGTGGCCCCAGCCAGACAGAGCTGACAAAGGACCACTCACGCTCTCCTCTAACCACACACCAGTTTCCTGGCCAGTACCCATCTACGGACGGGAATGTTGGAAATCTGTGTCCATCAGGGCGGGGTCGGCGGAGGTTGCTAACGGGCTGCGCCGCCTTGCAATCGTCTGGCATGTTGCGTAGCATGCTGGAAGCACCGGGCGTGTGACTCTGGGAACGAATTACTTTGCAGATTTCGGCTGCGTAAAATCTGACACGTCCCAGCAAGGCATTTCACCCTGTGGCCCAACACAATTTCCCACTTACCTAGGCCCTGGCATTCAACCAGAATGCCCCTCCTCATGAGTGCTTAAATACTACGCAAGAGGCGATGAGCCCAGGGAAAATGGTGAGTGTATCAATACAAATTACCCCTGTAGGGGACGCTTATGGCCAAGCTGCCGGTTCGAATTGAGCATTCTTAGCAGAGGGTTCTTTGTCTGCTCAGGCGCTGACGTTTCTTTGGAGGTTTTAGGCCGGGCTAGCTCAGCCCTAAGCCCCGACGCAATCTTCCCGGTTGATTTTTTGAGGCCGCTGCCCATGGCAGATCTCACTGGCGTTGATGTGGCAGGTGGGTGGAGCAAAAAGGGCTCACAGTTCAAGATTTGCCCTGCATATTGCCAGGGCTTTTTACCAGCAGGGGATAGGCGCAGTCAGTCTTTTCAGCTAAGCCGCGGTCAAGTGAACGGATGCAAAGGGCCGATATGTAGTGCACCCAGGCTTTCCGCATCTTTCCGCGTCCCAACAACTCTAAGAGTTGTAAGCAAAGCGCATAGTGTGCATAGGGTCGCACGGATTCTTGGGTGCCATCGTTTGTTAAGCATTCGAGTGCTCTTGGGATGTGATCTCACCAAGTCTTACGACCGCTACAACAAGGGAAAAGGGCGCCTAGATCTTGGCAAGCAGGGGGGGCCAACATAGACCTCACTATGCTAATCCCCGTATTATAGCTACCCATTTTTGCAAGCGACCATATATACATACGCATATGTCTATATGTATACATATATATATGTGTGTGTATATAAAGCGAGAGACATATATTTATGAACTACTATTACGTGGTTTATATTATGTGATATACATATGTATACATACGTTTGCGCGTGTGTCAAATCCGCTTTTCTGCATGTGGCCCTAACTGCTCAGCATTTCCCAGTGCATCGTGCTAGGCAGCCATTCGTCGCCTGAGCACATTCTACGAGCCCGGGCCACATGGTCATAGGACCTAGTGCTTCGACGTACACAAGTTATACAGGTTCTGATTGTTGTATATACACACAAATACAAGACATGACATCATACATACATGTAATGAATACATACACGCATTATAAGTACTTAGATCAGTGGTCTACATGAGGGTAAGTGGAGCACAGTCGGCAACTCTTTCCTCAACAGATTGCACCTCTTGTGGTAGAGGCTAAATCAACATAAGGTGTCGCAAGATTGCTTACATCGATAGTTGAAGCCTACAATGGTGTCTGGGATTTTTGCCACACCCATTTCCTTGTGCCGCACCACTCTGTTTGAGTTCTGCTTGTGCTTTACAAGCAGTAATTAGTAATCGGGGTACCTGGTGGTGGTGGTCTTGGTGGTGGCGGCGGCGGTGGGGGCGGTGGCGGGGACGGTCGTAGTGGTGGTGGCGGTAGTCGTGGCGCTGGCGGTGGCTGCGGCGGTGGCACTCGCACAACGAGGGCCTACGCAAGAGCCTGGTGGAGAGACAGCAGGCAAACAGCTAATTTCACGTCATTTGGGGTTCAGTCCACCTAAGGGGTTGCGTAAAAAGTTACTTTAATGGTGTTTACAAAATTGTTGTTTGCAGTTGCCAGCTTGGGAGCAATTACTGTGACCGCCGGCCTAAACGGTTTAACGCCCGTAGAGAGACCTTGGGCATTTTTCGCACAAACATGCTGCGTATCACTAAAGACTATAGGATACCCTTGATGCAGTTCCTATTCTGTCCTTGGTGGTCCTGATACCGGGAACCTGTGTATGTTGAGTGCAGATGGTGGGAGATGCTTGATTATCTTGACTCTTGGAAACTACCCTGCCCTGTGCATGGTTTGCAGATTTTGCCCGGTGCTCGTTGCAAAGCAGGTAGTCATGAACGCAGGTGGCTTATTTACATGAACAAGGAGTCTGGGGGGGTTACGGGGCTCTGCTACTTGCGGACCCTGGAGGCACATGTAGCTAAGCCGCAAAAGAAGAGCAAGCATCAACCCTGTCAGTTCGAATAGCTTTTCAAGAGCCTCACCAGGGCCATGAGGCCCATGACCTCATCGCCGGAAGAGTGCCCAGCAGAAATTGAAGTCGTCGGCGCCAAGCCCCCCGTGACGGTCGTGACTTTTTTTACCGAAGGCCCTTGCGTCTCGAGCAGTAGTTTTCGTGGTGAGGGTTTATAATACGAATCACTACAGTCTTCCAGCGTGAGCGGAATTGCGTTGCATGTCATGGAATTCCGCAGTGCTCAAGCTTCTTCTTTAGTATAATGATCCTCTAACTCAGGAAGCTATGCACAGGGTACTACTCGTAGTAGCCTCGGCAGCTGCTGTGTGATTGTGGCTGCGGCTGCGTTTATTAGCATTTGTGTACTGCTGCTGCGGATTTGGGCATGCATCCCTTTTGCAAACCCGACGGGGAACCTTCATAATCCTGGAATTCGCATATATCCTTGGGGTCACAAAGGAACCCCTCTTTCAGAAACTTCCATTGCAGGTCCTCCCTATGACGCCTGCCTGCCCCTGACGGACACGGTGTCTGAGCTGCGATGTGCGCTTGCGAACTGCGGACTGCCATTGATCGCCTTTACGCCTCGCATGCTACAGGATTTATATGGGGGTTAGGGTTATTTTTATGGGGTCCCAATAATAAGGACTCTAATACATTAAGGTCTATATTGGGGTCCCCCTATTGCGGGAAACTACCATATATTTCCTTGATTATCCTTCAATACTCGTACTGTTAATAATTCAAGAGGGATTTCTACTAGGGGGGTAGCGAAATCCTGGAGGACTTTGTCTTGTGTCGGGGTTTTGACAGGAGGATGAGTACTACAAGAATCACTGCCAAGCGAGATTGAGCAAGGGCAATTCGTCGTTGTTTCAGAATTTTTTTTGATTTGATGGTTCCAGAATTCCAGCACCAACTACCATGCATAAACCCTAAACCCTAAGCCTCCAGTTCGGGGGCTCAGTTAGTTCTAAGGGCTCTTGGCATAGGATCTGCTTCGTAAGCAGGCGTGGTGGTTTGGAGTTTGCGGCTGTGAACGAGGTTGGGTCACCCGAAACCCCAGAGCCCAGAGCCATGTTGCTTTCAGGTCACGCCCCTAAGCATGCTCAACCTAAGTATAGGTAATCCCTATGCGCATAAGAGGCCTCATCTATTGGGGGGCATATTGAGTCTTAGGGTTAGAAGGGTGTCAAAAATTAGTATGCAGGTTGATCCATCACAGGGCCTTTGGTGCCCTAAACTCTGAGCCACCCATTCGAAACGTGCTTTTATTGTGAAGATTGCTGCTGCGACTTTCAGAGGTACTCGCGCAAATTTGCACTCGTGCTTGATCATATCCTGCAAATCCTACACCCGCAAGCTCAAAAGCCTAAACCCAGCCAGAAACCTTAAACCCCCTGTATATCCCTACCTATAAGTCCCTATAACGCGTGTGAACCCCAATAACTCCGAACATCTGTTCAACTGGTTGGCTGTTAAGGTGGTTAATGTATAGGTTACCCAACGAGTCCGGTTACCAACATAGGTGGCAACTGGGGGCTAAGGACCAACTTTTCCCGAACCGAAACATCGGCGACAACTTTTATAGGAACCAAAAATAAATAGGAACCATTGGTACTGGCCATAAGCCCCAAAACCACCACCCCATATGCAACAGTATAATATATAAATAACTTGAAATATTAATCGAGACCTTCAATTTCCATAAATGATGCTGTTCGGGGAAATGCATCACTGAGTTGCGCCTTCCAGAATGCATCTTGAAGGGTTTACAGGTCAGGCGTTTAAGGGTTTAGGATTTGGAGGTGCTAGGGCTTCATAATCAGTGTTTCAGCATCCATTCCTAGACGTATATATCATACGTATATAAAGTTTCCTGGATCCAGAATGTATTTCTAAGGCTTCCACAGTTGGGTGCTCAAGGGCTTATAGTCCCATTTAAGTAGATAGCATATATGGCTTTGGGGTTATAATCATAATCATGAAGCTCCCATATACACCATATTCTATCTACTTTATAAGGGGGACTATAGGACTTGGAGGGGTTAGGGAACATGGGTTTTTCAATCCAGGAAGAGGCATGATCAGCGTACTTTCTACGAACCTATCTAATAGTGCATCTTCAAAGGTTTCAGGGGTTGGTTATTGAAAAGGTTTAGGTTTGCCAGGGTTAGGGCCTCAAGGTTGCATTTAAATGAACAGTTCCGCCAGGCTCCATCTCGAAATCCAGCCACAAAACTTATAATTATAGATCTACATAGTCGGGTATGATCCCCACCAATATCGCTCTTATTTCTGGCGATGACTTGCTGCAGAGGTCTTGCTTCTTAAGCAGCCTTCCAAATCCGAATCCCTCAAGCCGGAAGCCCTTGAATCATCAACAAACTCCCGTCATATTCTCTAAGTATGGGACCCTATTTATATATATATATACACGTAATATTCAGGGGTACCATATTTGGACCTTCAAGGATTTCAGCATGCTGCAAAGTGGGCAGCACTTTCTAAACCCTAAACCCTAATCCCCTCCAAGAACCTATAAAACCGCCAACCTTCAAATCCTAAGCTGAACCTCCAACCACTTGAACACGTTGTCGCACCAGAGCCAGCGCAATCCGAAGCAGTGAAACAGCATCCGGAGGCAAATGATCATGACATGCATGCTGAGTAGTGTGCATGCGATCAATGGAGATGTCTAGATCTGCCCGCATGACATGATCAAGCCCGGGCCCTGGCTTTGGGTTTTCGCTTCTTTCGAACTCTCAAAGAATTCCGGAGGGATGCCCGCTTTGAGGTCACAATCCTGATTTGATCCAGGACCCACAACATTCTTGAATAGAAAACCAACCCTAGCTATAACCCTTAGCCTTAAACTCCTTCAAACCCACGTATAACCCTAAACCCTCATTATATAAGTGATTGCTGAAAACACAGGCAAGTGGCCGAACCAGACTCCCTTTCAAGACTCGTTTTTCCATGTCATCTCCAGTGTGGGTTCTGCATGCAATTTTGAGGGAACCCATAAACGACTCTTCAGCAAAACAATGCCAGTAGCGTGGGTTGTAATGCTGTTCCGCAACCTCGCGGAGAACTTCATCCATTACCTGAGAATTGTGATCATGGGATCCCATGCCACTACATGCACTTCAGGGTGTAAGGGTTATTAAATTAAGGCAGGGCTTACGTATACATTTCAAAACCACCCAAAAATTCATGAAAATGTGAAGCCTAGCTTCGTGCAGTTTCGGGATATATCCAAATCGTAAAGCACCACGGTTGGCAGCATGCAGAGCCGCTGCTTTGAAAGCGGCAAGGAATTCGTATCCTGCAACAGAATTTGAAGTGTACTAGAGCATGCTCTTTCAAAGGGATGAGGGCTTTGGGTTTAGGGCTTTAGGAGTTTAGGGTTATTGGGCCAAGAGGTCTTGATTCAGATCTTCCTGGGCTTGCCGATTCGTTTGGTGACTAATAACGTTAACTGGGGAGGTTGTGGATTTATGTGGGTGCACAATTCAGGGATTTGCCATATGGGCTCGTTATGATATAATTCCACCACAGTCCTCGTATGCATAGATCGGACACTTGCTGGGTATTGAGATACCGCGGATATCGCTCCAATTTGTTCTGCCAGTCAGCTATGAGCGTTCTTAGCGTTTGCTTATTGGTTAGCCAGTCTAAAACTCTATTCTTATTACTATGACCATGCATGGACTGCAAAATGTTCCTGACTTCGAAACTTAGAGTCATGGTTTTCATGACATGTTTCGCGGCACCAGACCGCATCTTCCAAGCATCATGAGCTTCACCAGGTCTTTGGCTGAGCCAGTTGACCAGATCAGGGGATGCCATCTCGTCCTAGGGGTACTAGCAAAACCTATATATCAAGGTTGATAGCCTAAACCCTTAAACCCTAAACCGGCTCAAACAAAAACTTTCATTGTAAATTTAGAGGTGCATGAAACGAAATAAAACATTGCACGATGATTGGGGAAGCGAGAAACCGCAAGCCACGCCAGCACACATCTAGCGTTGTACGCTTTCAAGTTGAGCCATGGATGCTCAGTTGGTCTATCTGGATTTTTCCCAAGATGGAAATCCTTCAGTTTCCAATATCTTGTGGAGCAAAATACACGAGTTCGGGTGCACCATCGGCGAAAGGCATTATACAATGGTTTCAGTTTTTGCATGATAGAGCCACCGTGGTCCATCACACACTTCTCCGCCAGCCACAGCACCCCCTCAGCGATCAGGACCTGATAGATCCCCAGATTTAAAGTGTGCATAAGGCACCACCGCAACCAGGACACATTGAAACCAGCCAGGAGGATCAGCGGATTTGCTGTCTCCGGCAAACACTGCTCGATGAAATCAAGTGTAGTTCTTCGTCCAAAATTTGCACCGAAGTTCGTATACAACATAGACGCATGCGCATCATCACGGGTTTCACCAGGGCCCCTCGTCAAGGTTTTTCGCGCGTGACACTTGAAACAAATCTGTCGAGTCTTCCAGTAATGTCGCAGTTCGAAAAGGTCTAAAAACCAGTGCCAGTCACCTTTGAGTTCACATGTTGCAAAAGAGCGGGCTAAAGGATATCCTTTCGGGTGTCGCCCCAACAGAGCCAGATTCAGGCTCCACGTGATGCGCAGCAGTATGGGTCGAAGTGTAGCCTTGCATGTGTTTCAGCTGCGCATGGTTACAGTTTAATTATCAGGCACATCCTAATTCCTTATGTCCTCTAAACTGTTGAACCCAAACCTTGAAACCCCCAGACCGTTTATAACACTTGCTCTACAAACCCAAAGGTTTTAACCCAGACGTATCCATAATTACAAAATAAATAGATAGCTACTTAGACTAAAGTATCCAGACCTGGTAACTCTCTCAAAACCCTGAACCTTTAAAATCTTGTCTAGCTATATCTAATAATTGAAAACGAAACCCAAAACCTACCCCGAAACCTTATCAAACTCAAACTTTATAAATACATGAAACTGGACATCCCATAGGATAGTATACGCAGCTGCAGATCCAGCAACGGGGCCTGCATAAATCGCAGAGGATACGATGAAGACCAGAAAGTGCTTCAGCCAGGAATTCTGGCCTGTACTGTGCAAATCATATATGCGAAATTCCAAACCCAGATAAAAGTAACTATACAGTCATGCTTGCAAAGAGGATCTAGCTCTAGATCTCTAGAACCCTAGGGATCCTGCCACGCAGGTCATATATTACTAATATATAACATGTACGGATATTTCCAAAACCTTTTTGGACAGCGACGTCCTTTTGTTTCGTGCAGCGGGCAGCTGAAAGACAAAGCCAGGAATTTGTCTTGCAAAGAATTGTAGGCAGCCTCGTCACCATGTACCTTATTATGATGGATGCAAACCCAAACTCCGGGATCACACAAAGGCACACGGAAACATCAGTGCTGCCCAGGGACAGCAATTGGCACTGCCAGGTCATTTGCAGGATGAGCATTTGCCCACTCCACATTGCGTTCGCGAAAGTGAGTCCAGAACTGCCTTATTTGCACAGGGAACTTGAGGTTTAGATTTTGAGGCGCCCAAAACCTGAGACGTAAAAAACGAAGTAGTCAGCAGGACTGAAATTGAGAATGATTCCAAGCTGCTGGAGTTCCCGGTCTTCAATCTTCAAGTGTTCATGATGCCAGAGATAATTCAAATATTCGTGCGGGTCAAACATAGGTAGGCTTTTCAGCTCAATATCGTCGGTTTTCTCATTCTTGGTTGGACACTCCAACCACACAAGGTCCTCAGCTATAAACTGTGATGGAAAAAGATGCCCCCGGTTTAGTACATAATACTGATTATTATATTATATGAACGATTATACATTATCCTAATAAAAAATCTTTCTAATAATCTCCCGGACAAGACTCTATAGGCAGCTTGACAAATCGTTGCAAATCCCTGCTGGCGTTGGCATCCTGTCGACTTCCAGCCCTAGCCATGGTAGCGGTGAACGCCGAAACATTCTCTTCACCCGCCTCCTGCATTTCAGAAAATTCAAATAAATGAGTAATTATAGTAGAAGTACTAGTGGGCAATCATATTTGAATTTATAATAACCGTGACAGGACTACTCATAGATAGTGTTAGTACTCATACTGGCACTAGCGCTACTGCTACTACTAATACTAATACTAATACTAATACTAAATACTATAATACTAATAATATAATAAGTATACTAATAATATTAATAATACTTATAATGCTAAAACCAATAGTACTACTACTACTACTACTACGACTACTACTACTACTACTACTACCACGACTACTACTACTACTACTACTACTAGTACTACTACTACTAGTACTACTACTACTACTACTACTACTACTAGGGGCTGAGGGCTTCACTTTGACCATGTGTGTACCATGGATGTCCTCAACAGCAGCACGTGCAGTTTGAACCACTCGTCGAGCCGACTTCTTTCCCTCGCCCAGGTCCATCAACCTAAGCTCCCCCCTTCCAGACATTCATGTCTAGATTTCTGCAATATACATCTTGGTCATGGGGTAAGGCTTCTGGAATCCTACGTACATGAGGATTTGTGTACTATGTCTGTGCAAGGCACATATGTGAATGGTTTATACAACAATTATTAAACCTTAAACCCTAAACTCCCCTACCCCTCCAAGTCTAAATGATATCCTCAACAGAATCCTCCAAGGCCAAAGAACACCTGTGCCGCCAGTGCCGGGTCCGAAGCAGCATCCCCAGTTGGGGCATTCGTGAATTTCTGAGAACCTGCGCATTTTGGAGATACCACTATAGTGAAAATTAGGGGTCAGGGATGCTTCAGGATAACATGCTCTTTTCTGCGACGCAGATGAAATTTCGCAATCCCCAAAGGTGTCTGATCATGAGCAAAAGCCCACACGCTTTGAACAAAGCGCATGTAAACGGCGCTCAAAGTGCGGCACAGTGCACATAAATCCGGGGTTGTGAGGACTCAGGCCCTGCATCTAGTAGAGGCTAGCCAGGTGGGACCCCTAGGGTTTAGGATTCTAGGGTTCAGGCTTATAGGGCTTCGGGTTACAGGATTTTAGGGTATTTAGTTTTATAAGGTAAACGTTGTAGCTATAGGGTTTATAGGATCAGGTTATAGGGTGTAGGGTGCCGGACTTAATAGCAGAGACCGCTTATTTGTTTCCCCTAGCCCTCACAAGCCGTGCTCCTTCCTACGTACTCACCTACTTTTTATGCTTTGGCTTTGACTTGGCCGAAGGTTTCTTACCCTGGCTTGGAGGCTTCACATTCTTCTTGATGTCCTTCAACTCTGCCTTGTAGGCATCTATGGAGGCCATAATCTCCTTAGCTGGTCATCGGGAGGAATGTATTCAAAAGACTGCAATCCTACGGTGTGAAGGTGATCATGCCTGAGAATTCTGCAGGTGGCTTTCTAAGTTGAGATACGGAGTTGGCATCCTGGAAATCAGCATCTGACGTTGGCCCCTTCGAAGTCCAACTGCTTCCCACAATCTCCATAGCATCCACCAAGGGGGTAAGGTCCATCAGGAACCCATTCTTTTTGTTCTCACTCCTCAGTAGCTGTTTACACTGGGGGTGCAAGCATACGCACGCAGGCCACGGAAATGGTCATGATTCGAATCATTCATACCTGGGGGCCCATGAGACTTAGCAACTATTCAGAACTGGCCCGTTATAATTAAAACCCTACCATTCTAGTGGGATAACCCCTATAAGCCTATTTAGGGGGATTATATATAGTTTTTAATATTCACTTAGTCCCATGGGCATCCAAGTATCTATTCTACCCAGAAACACGGAGCTGTTCCGAATGATACCCTTCCAGTCCTCACCCTCCTTGATCGCAGCTTTCAGAGCCTTCAAGGCCTTATCCGAGATGACGCCATGAGCCCGAAGTGGGTTTTGGGGTTTAATGGGATAGTTACGTTAGTAAGGTTTGGGGCTTGGACTGAGTAAGTAGGTTAATAATGGGATCATAGGGCTAGTATTATATGGCTGATAGGGGTTGTTCATCTGCTTGCTCCCTGACCTTCTAAGTAGGGTTTAGGGCTGATGTTCGGAGTCCCAAGATTGGAATCCATGTGGCAGTTTCCCGAAAGTAGGGGGACCCCATATAGTCATAATGCATATCTAATCCGTATCCCTGAACCCTGTTATTCCTAAACCGCTAACCCTAAACCCTAACCCTATACCCTTAACCTTTAACTTTGCAATTGGGGAACCCCATACGTACAGGATAATGAAGACCAACGATTCGAGAACTTGGCGGACACCATGTGAGCCTCGAAGTCTTAACTATTAGTATAATTAGTAATTTATAACATTTAGGGTTTAGGGCCAAAACCCGTTGATCATGGTGCCATGAACATGTGTATACAAGACTATCTGTATATATATATAATGGGCCGGGTTTGGATTTGGTTTTGAGCAGGCCTAGGGGCAGTAATTGAATGGGATTCCATGAAAATTCAGTGGTTTATTGCTTCATGATGCATAATCCGATGCCATGGACAATTTGGCGGGGCATCCTATTGCATTCGGGGGTTTGGCGTAGGATATCAAATTCCAATGCAAATGGAAAGGTATCGTTTTTGGGGGAAATCAGCCATCTCAAGACAATCACGGTCACGTCTTAGATTGAGGGGTATCGCTTTTGACTCATATTATGGAGGGCTGGGCAGGGGGCCTTAAATCCTGAACCCTAACCCGATCATTGTGTCAAGTTGCAGAAGCATACGCCTCCTGGCCCGTTTTGACCTTCGGGGCCTTTTTCAATTTCGGAGCAGCCACTGCCATGCCGGTATCCATCTCCTCCATTTCCTTGTCCCTAAGATGAAGCATGGCTGGCTTAGAATAACACGCATGATCATCAGTAGTGCTGGCAAGCTACATAACCTCCATCATGTCCTCTTCATCGATGTCTGCTTCGGCCTTCACCTCCGCTTCCGCTTCCTGTTCCTTGACCTTCACATCGGCGTAGCCCTGGAAAGCCTTGTACATCCAGAGATCTTCATTCTCAGGGAAGTCCATATTCCTTAGCGCACTATAGGTTGCAAATTTTAAGGAGCTCCATGCCCCAGTCACAAAGAAATCTACGGAATATGAGACCCTCGCGCTTTTAGGAAAATTCAGGGACCCGCTATAAAGATTATGTGATTTATTATACATGTATATAGATCAGGTATATTGGGATCCCAGGCTTAGGGGCCCATAGTACAGGTCCATGGTTTTGAGCATTTATAAAATGAACCCTAAAACCCCTGCCCTGCAGCAATAAAAGGAAAATCTAATGGTTAAATGTATGGAGCCCGAATATGGGATCCTAAGAAGAATCTGGAACCCTAAGGGTACATGTAGGTATAGACTCGGCAGGTATATAGGTATCCCAGGGTAGGGGCCCGTACTAGGGGTTCATGCAATTCCATAACCCCTGCCTCAACAACAAGATTGGTTGGAAGTATGAAGAATATGGGTTAGCACTGTCAGGAGGACTCCAGGGAGTTTGGCTATATAGGGCGCATATGGTAGATAAGGTACCTAGGGATCCCAGGGTTAGGGGCCCATAACCTAGCCAAGACTCTTTCTGATGAAAAAGCCTTTCTGCGATGCAGGCAATTTCCTTTCGTGGTCTTTATGCCGAGCCATGAGATCCTGGGCGAGGGCCTCAGATTTGAGGTGATTCGCGAGATCGGTGGGGGTAAAATACCCCCAGAGCTCCTGACTGGTAGATCTCACGCGCTTGCGGACTGCGATGACCAGTGTACATGCCTTCCACTGTCCTTTGCACCCCAAGTAGTGGAGGAACAGCGCGTGCATTTTGGCTTGGCTCTTCTCCGCAGCCAGCAACTCAGCAGCAATCTCAGGCGGTGGTGGTTCTTTCTTGCCTGAGCATGTAGGGTTTAAGGTTTAGGGTTGAGGGTTTAGGTTTAGGGTTTAAGGTTGAGGGTTTAGGATGGGCAGCCAGTGGGCAGCCACTTTATAACCTCAAACAATGGGTTGGTACACCCTAAATCGGGAATGCTTACCCCAAAATCCCAGCCTACTGGCGAGGTGAAACCTCATATCATGTATAGTGTCGTTCAGGGTTTATGGACGTGAGGCCCTTATCCATAACCTTATGTCCCGATGGTGCACAGTGGTTTGGTGATTAATCTATGATTCCAGGTAGAGCGTACTGCAAAGGGATCTGTAAAATCTCATGTAATGATTCAGGGCGTAGGATGATGAAGGGTTTCAATTTCAATGGTAATTAATATAAACATAATTTGATCATGAGGGCATAGCAGCTGGGTTTCGGGTTTTGGGTGTAGCTTCAGGGCGTAGGATAAGTAAATAGGCAATCTATAGTGATCATGAGCTGGGTTTCTGAGCTGGGTTTCAGGTTTTGGGTGTAGCTTCACTATATGCAATCAAAGATATAGGTAGCGAAACAATTTACGTACATTGCAAAAAAGGATCTTCGAAGACTCCGGTAAAACCTCATGTAGAGGGCTGCTGGTGCTAATGGCTTGCCGTACTTGTCACACTTCCACTTGTCGCTGACTGCTTCTTCCTTCGGTGCCCCATCCCGTGCGGTTGGCTTTTCTGATCCACCCTGCGTTGGTGCGGTTGGCTTTTCTGATCTACCCTGCGTTGGTGCGGTTGGCTTTTCTGATCCATCCTGCGTTGGTGCGGTTCGCTTTTCTGATCCTTCCTGTGTCGGTGCAGCATGATGTTCTTGGGGTTCTTCTGCTACAGGCTCCATGACCGAGTCAAGCTTTGAAAGTACATCCCCAACGTTGTGGGAGCTCCAATCCCAGCCATCCCAGTTTGATCCGGATCCGTAGGACCAGTCGTCCCGCCAGCTGTTCCATCTACCCCACCCTGCGTGCCATCCAGATCCATACCAGTCGTCAGACTGAAAGCTGAGCTTCTTGGGCGAAGGCCCCGTCTTGCTCTTCTTGTAATCAGGTGACTTCATGGGGGTCCTTAGTTGCGTGAGGTGTAGGAGTAGTAATGATGGAAGGTCGTAGTAGAAATAGTGTTGTAGTAGTAGTAGTAGTAGTAGTAGTGGTGGTGGTGGTGGTGGTGGTGGTGGTAGTAGTAGTAGTGGTGGTGGTAGTGGTAGTAGTAGTGGTGGTAGTGGTAGTACTTAAACCCTGAACCCAATAATAGTAGTAGTAGGCAGTAGTCATCATGAAATGTAAGAACAAGAACGCTAGTATTGTAGCACTAGTCTATAAAAATAGTAGCTAGTGGTAATAGTAGTCGCTGCGCACCCTCATCCCATGGTGGTGGTGGTGGTGGTGGTGGTGGTGGTGGTGGTGGTGGTGGTGGTGGTGGTGGTGGTGGGGGGCCTTACTCTCAAAACCCTAAACCTTAAGCCCAAAACCCTAGGTATGTGTATATATATATATGCCTGGGAGTGGAGGGTTTAGGGAGGTGTATACTTGGAGGGTCAGGGGGACTTAGTAAGTAGGTTAATAACAGGGCTAACTAGGGGTACTATATATGGCTTATGTATATATATATATAGGGGTTATTGATATCAATCAACCCACTTACTAAGTCTCCCTGCTCCTCTATGTATGGTGTAGAGGTCTGAATAAAACATTTCCCAATTCGGTTTTCAAGGAGCTATATATACTAAACGATACCCTGCTGAAGATGGCCCATTCACCTTAAACCTTTCCCAAGTTCAATGCAAACCCCAAGCCTTATTATGAATAATTACAGCTGCGCAGCTGAGTGCCTACCCATTCCGGAAAAGATTCGAGCTCGTGGACATAACGCTCAGCTCTTCCTGCTGGCACGTTGAAGGACAGGACTCGAAGGAGGCCGGAGTCGGCATGCAACCTGATGGGCTTCCAGCGCCAGCCACCCTATCCGCAGGAGCAGGGATTGCTTTCGGGCTTTGACTCGCTGGGGCCTTTATTGGGGTAGCTGCCGCAGCTGGGCCAGGCACCTTACGGGGGGAGGTCTTCTGGGCAGCAGCAGGACAGGAAGCTTTGGGCATTGCCGCCTTGCTAGCTTGCTTTGGGACTGGAACAGAAACCTTCGGTTGGGGTGGAGCCGGAAGTGAAGACTTCTTCGCTGGGGCTGGTTTCTTGCCAGCACTGTTGCACGCATCTGCTGACTTTCCAGAAACCCTCTTGCTTGGTGGTGCTGGATCAGGGATTGCCTTGGAAACCACTTTTTGGGGTACAGGAGGCTTTCCTGTGGTTGCACCGCCGCGTGCTTTGGCTTTAGCAAGTAAACTAGCTACCATGTTCGATTGCTCTCCTGCGGCCACACATCCAGAAGCATTTCCACGCCCTTTCGGGGGCTCTTGGGACGCCATGGCTTTTCAAAGCCCTTAAAATCGCACGAGTGGAAAACCAGCTCCTTGCAGGAAGGGATTTTAGGTCTAACGGTTCCAGCCCGTATTTAACGGTTCCACCCCCTAATTTAACGGTTCCACCCCCTAATTTAACGGTTCCAGGGCCTAATTTAACGGTTCCAAATCCCCACTTTTCACCACTCAAAATTATGAGGCCCAGAAATGAGGATTTGGCACGATTTTCCAGAATCTCTAATTCTAGGAACTATATGGAACCACTGGAACTGAAATCTGCCATTCTACCTTTAACCGTGAAGCTTGAGCAGGATTTGATCACATAATCATGATTCTCCCACACAATTGCTGCAGATACATCATCAAGTGTGTAGCATGGGACTACGCATGCTCAAAAACTAGATTTCCACGAGACTTGATCAGATCATGCAGACAAGAATCCGCCTTGCAATAATTGCAGCACGTGTCTTCGTACACAGCTGTTGCATGCTAGAAGTACAACGAATTTAACTGCTGGCCTCATGGATCATGAGCTAGATATTGCATAGTGTAGTGTGATCTATATAATAATGTAATAGTGGGGAATTAACACAGACTAGCCATAATATAAGGTTTTTGATCATGATGGAGAGATCACGCGGATGATGCTAGCTTACCGTGAGCCCAGCAGTTGATGCACAAACTCAAAACGATCCCACGGAACCCCATTCCTTAAGAATGGTTTCATGGAAAGCGGCAAGCCCTCTCGAGGTCGAAAGCTTCCGGCAGCTTCTTCCCGAAGAAGCAGGGCTTGGATGGAGTCCTAGGATGTTCAGGGTTTATCTGGCCTATAGGGCAATTTATTTATAACTATATTATATTATAATTGGGTTATTGTATTAGTAATTGTATTGCTAGGGTAGCTATCATCCAGGGCACTAGAATTCCCCCTCTTTATCTCACAGGCACTGTCAAAGGCCTGAACCAAGGTAACCCCCCCCCCCAAAGACCTATATAGACAAGAAGGGGGAACTGCACCTAGCTTACAATTTTGTTGAGGATGCTGAGGCATAGGTAGCTTAGTTATTCGAGAGGGATTGGGTTTTTAGGGTTGCTACTCCATTTTGGGACCGGAAGTTTGCTGGCTCCATTTTGTGAGCGGAAGTT
>CAJNIZ010008669.1:28893-42335 GCA_905231905.1 Symbiodinium pilosum
TTCTGCTGGATCCCATCTGCGCCCCCTTGATGATTTTAGGTAAGGTCTTAAGTAGCTTTCACTTTAATTTACTTAAATGCAGTGTCAACATGATTTTTGGTTGGATATTAGTTAGATTTGAAATTACAGGCAGCCCCATCTAAGTATTTCAATACATATCCGCCTCTAATGTTGAAAAGTTCGCGGGGCCCAGATTATTTAATGCTACTGCGGGCGGAGGGTGGAAGAGAGTAAACATACGCAAGTGATAGGTTGGGGTTTTCTTGCAAGTGAGGGCTTACATACACAAGCCAGAACTGGGGAGGGCTAGAATTCTATGATATGCAGTCCCAGCTAAAGACACGTGCCTCTTTTTGCGGAGCTGAGGATATGCAAAGTGCTTTCGCAGCTGCAGCCAGGGGATATTCTTCTCTTCATGGATGCAAACATCAGGAAGTGCTCTGCGTAAGTAGTACACTTTTGGCTTGTTTTGGGTTTATGATGCAGCTGATCAGGACAACCCTTGTTCCAAAGGGACCCAAGTGACTAATGGGATCCCTATTAGATACCCTTGCCGCAGAGGGTGTGGCCATTTCGTCTGGAGTGGACATTATGAAGTCTTTCTGCCATAGAAAGCACTCCTCTTGGAAGGAACCCAACCTAGGTACAGGGACTACAAAGACGGCCTTGCAGATTTGCCACACACCTGCAACCATTTGCTTCAACGTGCCGACATCTTCGTGCCCTTGGAGGATGCAGTGTGGAAGCGTATCAGGAATCACTGCAAAGCCCTGACTCTGGAGTTGATGGATGCTAACACCTTCGATATTGCCTATGCTCCGTGCATTTGTGTCAATCGCATCCTCATGCGCAAGTCGCCGCTGGTCGATGAAATCATGAAAGACTGGCTGAAATGGTGTGCCGAGAAGATGGTTATAAGCCCTCTGCCAAACCCCTACACTCATCCACTCTGTCTTTTTCACACACCAGAGCAATCAATCTTGGCGATTCTTTTGCGAAAGCGTGTGCTTTCGGGCGACTTGCCCCAAGGCTGGCCATTTTACTCTTACACACCTGGCTCCCGCATATTTCACCTCGGGTCTTTGGAGGCCTGGCCAATATCACTTGCAACTTCGCTGCGCCGAAGGCTCCGCGCAATGTTCTTCTTCCTTCGGCATGCAACCTTTGCGTTCGTGTACCCCTTTACGGATTCCTTCTGGAGCCAATTTCCTAGGGCGACCGGCACCTATCTGTTGAAGTTTGCCTGGCGTGGGTTCGCCATGTGCATGCTTCCTTTACCGGACAGTTGTTGAAGCAATGCCTTTTCCAAAATTCAAGGTGTTCGAGAAATCTCGAACCCGATGTCAGCAATGTTTTGGGATAGCAGGAACTGTTGCTGGTCTGTAGGTCTGCCATGAGTCGGCCCTAGTGAGTTATAGTAGTACGCAACATCTGCATGCAAATAACGGCAAAGATCACCACGATAGGCGTACCTGTAGCAGTCGATTCAGGGGACCCCCATGCAAACACGCAAAACACAAAATGAGTGGACTGGCCGAACTGTCCTCAAACACTGAATCAACATTACTGTCCTTAGTTTTAATTAAAGCTTGCCCATAGAGCTTGCCGGCTTTGTGAAGGCTGCTACGTGATTATCACTGCTGGTTGCAAACTGCAACTTGCAACTAGCTCACCGGCCTGCACCGTGGTCAAAATATGCGTTTCAAAGGGGATATTGCCCCCTATAATGGAGAATCAAAAGAAAATGGACAGTGAAATCGAAACTTGGGCTTTGTGGGGTTTATGATAGAGTGACAAAAGGGGAAAATCCTCCGGGTGTTGAAGGAGCTGCTGCATTGTTTCTCAAGGGCGGCTAGACGTATCAGAACCTTGCACTCATTACGCTAGCTTCTGTGCAGGTCAACGATTTAGCCCTGGCTATGAAGCAAGCGATCCCGATACTTCTTGACGAAGGGCATATGGAATTGAAGGATCTTGATGCGGCTTCCGTCTCCAAAGCGTTTGATGTATGCATGCAAAAGCTGAGAAAAAGTCCCAGCCGCACACTGCAGCTGCGTATGTAACGGACTGCAAGCTATTGCCTCAGGTGCCTAAGGTGGACCATAGCTGTCGGACGCAAACTCTCAAGACACCCTCACACACGCGGACCCTAAACCTGAACCTGAACACTCAGAGTTTTCAGCGTTGCAGCATGTCTGTGATCTTTCCGAGGGTTGGTCTGAGGCTCCTTCAGATTTCCCTGCTTAGTGATTGCCCCATTGCGGCACCACCATGAGACGCCTCGCCCATGTTTGCGGTAGCATAACCACACAGTTTTGGTTTGAGAGCATGGTAGCGGTCAGCATGGCATTGGCCCTACCCATCATTGCCAGATCAACTGCTGTAAGCGGCAGCAGCACGCAGAATAGTTGAATGCTAAAATGGAATGAGTATTGAGTAGGAGTAGCAGTTGTCATCATAAGAGGCCTTAAGCTTACACCCGAATTTTCAATAGGTCTCACACGACGCATTCTGTCCCGATTCCTATTAAGTTGTTTCTTGAGGTTAGCTAATGGGTATTTGATTGCAGCTTTCCTTGAGCTTCTACAAGAGAATAATTTGGTAGTTTCCCAAAATAAGGGGACCCCAATATAGACCCAAAATACTACAGTCCTTATTATATAGGGACCCCCAAAAAGGGTACCCCTAATTTTAGGACCTTCCCATTTTGTTTTGTAGCAAGGCAGTGGTCGCTTTGGGTTTTTGGAACATGGGACTGATACATCTTCCCAAAGACTTGAACCTATCTTTGCAAAACTGGAGAGGTAGTCGCAATGAAATTGACGAATTCCCCCCAGCACAGGAACTAGCACTAGAACCTTGCTTGTGATATCATGTTCCATTTTCATCCATTTTCCTATTGCACCCGAATCAGGAGTCGAGACCAGTAGTTTGAACTCATCTTATTCGTATCCCAATAAGAACCAGCTCAAGAAAGCATTTCAACTGCTGGTCTCAGGTTTGGCCACACATGTTCGACACCGAGGGCTTCTTTCTTGCTGCTTTTGCAAAGGATGCAGGGGCACAGGGTTAAGGTGGTAGTCTTCGGGGTTGGGAACGGCATTGGGCACGCACGGAACTCGGCCAGGGAAGCCGACACAAAGTGTTTGCTGGGTTTCACATATGTTGGGTGATGGGCACAACAGCGTCGGCTCACTTGCTGGGTCTCACTGCCGGAAGGTACTCGCGATTATTTCATGCAGCCTCAAACCGCACTGGAGGACGATGTAACCCAATGGACAACCACGCCAAGGCTCGTGCCAGGACATGACCCATGTCTGCTGACTTCATGGTGAGTGGTAATGGCTATATATATATATAGATATAATAAAGGAGAGCCCCTTACACAAACTCAATTAGCTCAACTTCTGGCAAGGGATTGTGGTTTTGTGGTTTGTTTCTTCACCTCTGGGTTATATCCAAAGATTAGGGTTTAGGGTAGTGTTTTACCCAACTGGCTCTTTGCGTGAGACTTTTCCTTTCAGGTCCGAGGTAAAGCTCCCTGTCCAGCTACTGCTCAATTGCAAACCCCAAACTCTAAACCCTTTGTAACCCCATTGTAGTAGTTTCCATTTTTCCATTATCCCAATATAACCCCAATGTAACCCCAATATACAGAGGTGGTTTCCATTTTCTTTTCCATTACACCTATATAACCCCGGTATACCCCAATATTACGAGGTTTGGCTCTGCCGGGCGGCCGATTAGCGCAACCCTTCTGAATGACCTCATCAAGTCATGCAAGGACTGCGGGACTGGATTTTGGGGTACATTTTTTGGGATTATATAGGGATAATGGAAAGGAAAGTGGGAACTACTGTAGTACATTGGGGTTCTATAGGATAATACGGGGATATAGTTAATTTCTCAAGGAGACGTTGGGGTTTTGTACTTCCTGTGTGGTCCTTGCAGGGCGCGTGGGGGCCGCCCGAGGCCCCACACCCCCATCACGCTTCAAATGTTGTTTTCCAACTAGGTGCTCGTAGAAACAGACAACTTCTGACCAGATAATGTCCCATAGTTCCTCATTACCAAAATTATGAGTGTTTCGTAATTAACGTGCCTACCTAGGTTTTCCTTGAAGCCAGTATGGCTGCCAGCATCTTCGCAACAATGCCTTTGTTGGGGCGTGGCCCCCGCTGATGTCGGGTGTACAGCAGGGCCTCGAGTTGCAAAAGTGGGCACGGCATCCTGCTTCCTGACTACCAGACACCAGGGTGGTCCCTAGAACAAACCTCAGAGCTCATATGTGTCCAGACGGTAGACAGAATTATCAAGCCCTTGTCTTAGGGGCTTCCCAGAAACGCGGTCCGTTTTGGCCTCTGCTATTCAGAGGAGTCGCTGGGCTTTCGCCCGCCCATACTTTCAGATTGCCCGCCCCAGCGGCTGGTGCTGCAGGCTTGGACTGGCTTCTGGTGGACTTTAGATTGCCGAGGGTCGGTCTAGGCAACAACCCACTTATGGAAGTTGTATAACGAGTTTGCTAGTCATTGTGGCCGATACCATTTCCCAAGGTCCGTGAAGGAAGAAGCACAAGATGATACGATGGTAGCCGCTTGATGGTTCCCAAGACCTGCGGCCAATCCTTGCCGGCACGCATAGGCCTCATATTCTCAAGAGTAGCCAGACAGGCGAACTATGTTGAGAACAGCCTAGGCCTGCATCCAAATCTATGTGCGTGTATGTTGGTTTCAGGGCAAAACAGCAAGAGCCTATCCAGAGGTCATTGCGGTTCTCGTGAGAGTACCAGGGAATGAAAGCAAACATAAGGTTGAACCTAGCCCCCCCCCCCTTAGATTCCATTCAGTACAATAAACAAAAGCAGGATGCCCAGACCTGAACTTTTAATGTTGATTACGCCTGGTACTCTCATCTTACTCCTACAGCAGCTATTTCAAATTAGTTATACGGCAAGGAAGAGGAGCAACGCCTTCTCCTTCTGCCAAAGGAAGGCCACCATCTCAGATTTGGCAGCTTCTAAAAGGCGTGGGGGCTCTACAAGTGGATCTTGCGATGGGGACCCAGTTGCTTGCGGGCCGCATAGAAGTTGCGTTACGTGCAGAAGCATCCATTTACTTGAGCATCCAGCTCAGAGTGTATAGTTGCAAGGCGCCAGCATGCTGCCGCAAACCTTGCTACGTCTGGCAGAGGCATTCAGCATGTCAACCTTGCCAAAACTTTTGTGCGATACGTCTATCAAAGATTATCGCCGGGGCTCTGTGTCCTTGATGTTAGGAGGTGTTATTACTATTGTAGGGGAGGGGAATAGTATGGTTGTGACCATGAACATGCTTCATTTATTTACATGCCTTACAAACTAATATTATACCTTATGACCACAGCATGGCTTTGGCAGTGCGGATTGCGGCAGTGTCTATGAAGCCCGCTTCCCAGATGCCATACAGGCCCCTGGCATTCCAATTGCAACACGGAGCACGTTTGGTGAGCTGCAGATCACGGATGAGGCTGGGTGAAAGTGCAGATAGAAGCTGCTGAAACTACCCATGAAGAGATTATGCAGAGCCTTGTAGAAGGCGCAGGTATTTTCCTTCTTGGGGCTTGGCCTTGTTCAGGATCGCTGTGTGCCAGTCAGAGATCTATCAAATAGGTTGGTAGGTTTTAAATTAAAACCAAAGCTGTCGCTGAAACCTGCGGACCCGCTATTCGAGTGTCTGTTGAGGGAGTAGGGACACCCTAAGCCCCAGCCCCTCATCACCCAGGAATCTACGTTACTCTTTAGGCGGCCTTGTGTTCCTGCGCGGCGTCCAGATCTCCAATCTAAAGAAAAGCTGCACGAACTGCAAACTCTACCGTTTGTGCGGTTTCCACAAGATCTTGAATGTTTGCTTCCGCCCTGTTGCTGGCATAGGCCCGACTGCTGTGTGGCCGTTGCCGAGGGCAGTCGCGCACTCGATCTGAGTTGTCACCGAGAGACAAAGAGATGTCGAGAGAGTGAATCAGTCGCATGCCAACCTTCCCTCGAGAGCTTTTCCGCAATGTATTTTCGTTCAGGGCGTGCGCAGCACATCAAAGAAGTTCAAGAAGACGAAGAAGGAGAATACAGAGAGAGCGAGCGAGCGAGAGAGAGAGAGAGAGAGAGAGAGAGAGAGCGAGAAGAGAAATAACAAACAATAAGCAGGAGACGAGAATAAATAGAGAGAGATAGAGCGAGGCGAGATAATCCACCCTTGGAAGCTTTGCGCTGCTGAACCTCCTCATTCTGGTTGCGGATGCGATGTGTGTGCGTGTGTGTCTTGCACACTTTGAGATACAAGGAATGTGCGGGAGCAGTAAGAAGCAGGAAGCAGTTGGTAAAGCTCAAAAGCGTCACAGCTGGCAAGAGAAGTGCAGAGAATCATTTGCGGATAACTTGTTTCTTTGTTCCAATGGGCCGCCGCGAACCTGCCATAATAGTATAATTTTCGCGCGGCCTCGCGCCTCCGCGGCCGCGGCCCTGAGGAGAAGAAGAAGAAGGGCACAGAGAGAGAGAGAGAGAGAGAGAGAGACCGTAGACATGAACGAGAATCATACCGGGAGCCCACCCTTGTGTCTATACTGCTGGCTCGGTCTTTCAACTTCACATTGGTGCTCCAGTATGGTTGCCAGTCGGGGACTCGACAGTACCGACCGGACAGTGGACGCATCCTGTTCGGGGGGGGGTAGAGCAGTGAGAAGAACTCGCACGGCAAGAACCACTGAACCCGCTGAGGCGTACAGATGAGAGCTCCCAGTACAGTGGAACAGCAGTTTGCCAGGCGTTTGTGACGGAATATAGCTTTTCAGAGTTTTTACCGTTATAGCCGTCTGTTGTTCTGTCATTACTTGGCTTGTGTTTTGTTTGCCATCCTCTTTATCAATATTTCGCTCACAGCTCAGAAACGCCGCAGTTTCACACCATAGCCAAGCTGGACCAAACCCGAACGGGGGGGCCCTAGGGCCGGCGGGAGCCACCCACCATCCACGTGAGCAAAGCAAAGCAAAGAGAGAGAGAGAGGGAGAGCCATGCCCCGGTCTCCTTCCTTGAAAGAAGGCGAAGCTGTTACAAGAAGAAGAAGAAGGTGGGACACATGCAGTGACAGAGAAGCTTCCAATTATTGCAATGAGAAGAAGATGGGAAGTTTCCACCAGCACGTTTCCGGACAACTTTTATGTTATATGCGTCGATTTTTTGAGCAGGCCAAGCAGAGGAGGACCACTGGCACAAGACCTACGCCTCTACTGTTTTAAGCTGCATGCGTTTGAAGCAGGTACCAGACCCCAATCTTCATCAACCACGCCTGAAATTAAGGGAGCCGCTTGGGAAGCAGCCCACGATGAAGAGCTTTGCTTGGGGCCAGCTTTCCATGGTCTGAGCCTTTCGTACACTATCCGTCTCACTAGAAACTACAAGGTACCCCCTAATCTTGGGAAACCCTAAACCCCATAATCCCTCATATATTCCCAGTTTCCATGTCATTTTCCATTTTCTTTTCCATTTGATTCTCCATTCTTGGGGAAACTACAGCAGACGGAGCCGTGTGGTAGCCCGCGCAGCCCCTCATCCCAGCTCGCCGAGCAACAGAAGCAAAAGATGGGAAGCTTCCAGTGGCACTTACATTCAAGGCAAACCTTAGGTCCGAATTTGGATATTAAAGCAAATTGCACGCACCAAAGCCCCAGCTTGAAGAACACAGCTTCTGTCAGACTATTTTCTTTACTTTGAAAATAACAAGGTTAGCAGGTTTTTATGTCCGAAATTCATGCAGGGTTCAGTCATCTTGCCAAGGTCAGGCGAAGAGGAAGATGCAATCACAGAGTGGCGCCTGCCTCAGAGCACGCAAATTGGCTTCAAATTGTGTAGGTGTTCCCCATGAGGAGGTCTTTCTTGGGATTCTTGTGTAGTTCTGCCAGACATGGGATACAGTATCCTCTTCGACGTTGGACACTCTTTCTATCAACTACACGTGCCACGATGTGGGCCAGAAATCTTTGCATCATGGTATGCCCCCAATTCCCACTTTGGGCTTGAAACTCGACAATTGCAGGGCCCACTGCGAGGGCACGAGCAAGCGAGCAGCAAACAAGCAGCACTTGAAGACACAACCCCCAAGCAACTTCGGGCCTACAATCGGTTATTTTGTAGTGCTCATTTGAAAGACATGTTTCGGCAGCTGCTATCAATCCATTCCCCCTGACCATAGATGTCCCCAGATCTACACAATGGTATTGCTTCGAGATGTCTAGGCTCGGGCATCATGATTTCAGCATGCTTCCAGCTTAGAAGGCCTGCATGTCAGAAAATAGAACAACCTATAACTACCAGTAGAAGGACTGCTTTCGTTTCACAATACACCTAGCTAGCCCCTAAAACCAGGTCATTAGGTGCCTAAATCCCTAGGTCATCCCTGTTTCCATTTCATTTCACATTTCCATTTCACTTGATTCCCCATTATTGGGGCTAATATCCTTCGACCCTGTATAAACCATCAAACCTCAAGCCTTCACCCCACCCCGGTTTAGGGTTCAGGGTTTAGGGTTTAGGGTTAAACCTTAAATCCCGAACCGATACATCACCAACAACGGACTGTAGGACCTCCTCAATTGATCAGGCTTCAACTCGCCTCCAGGTTGGAGGTGGGGTTCCGTTCCTACATCACTTTGCAGGGTTGTGGTTAACGAATTTAGGGGTTTAGGGGTGTCACGGTGTAGGGTTTAAGGATTTAGGGTTTATTGTTCAGGGTTTACGGATTAGGGTTTAGGGTTTTTGGGGTTCCAACCCCAGTATAAGATGATTTAATCCTGTTGTGGTATACTATAGTATACGGCAAGGTATATTCTTTCAAACATCCCTACTCCCCCTACCATGCATGTCCCCTATACATTTTACATTGCCGTATATTATATAGTATAGCACAACAGGAACATCAAATATTTGGGGGAGTGGGGATGTGTCAAAGAGGGGCTAGCAACCCTATCCAATTTAACCCACATAAAACCAGACTTTCGATGCAATTGTCCATGGTTTTTTCTCAAGGCTATTGTCCACTCTAGGGGGTAGTGTCCTTAGACCCCACAGAATCCCCATATACTCCTACCTTAAGCCCTAGCTGCATAACCCTTAGATGCTTCTTTCGAGGCAAGAGAACAGATGACCTAATGGTATAAGCCTCCTTTGAGGGGTTATAGTTATAGGAATGTAGAGGGTTTTAGGGGAATTGGGGGCCTAAGCAATTGCCAGTCAGGGAGAATAAACTGGAAAAGAAAACCAAAATTGTTTAAACGCTGCTTTGAATGCTGGGATTACGTAGGTTTTTCTAGAAGTTATGTATTGTAGGAGCCTAAGTAGGTACCAAGATATATGCCTGGATGCTCTGTACAGTTGTGGTAGAGGGTACCTCAAACAGACCTCAACACGATACTGTCGGTTCGGGAGACCAGTAAGTGGAGTTTTGAGAGGTTTTAAGTGAGATGCCGACACCTACATGTAGACATAAGCCTGACAAAAGCTTAATTGGAGTAATTCTGCCTCCCTTTTCAACGGGGGAATCAGACGTCTGCACGCAGGCCAACCTGGGAAGTTTAAACTCCGAGCTTGATGCTCGCGCGGAGACGGGCGACGTTGAAGGCTGCCTGTCTGCAGCCCAGGACAGGTCAGGTGTATATATGTCCATTACCCACAAAAAGAATAATGACGTGGTTAGATGTATAACTGCGTCTAACCTCTCCTTGGAAAGTCATGGTCATTTTTGGCCAGATGGAACTTGCAAGAGGACACCAATGCCATCATGGAAGCTAAAATAGGTTTCAGCTGTGTTGTGACACGCAACTCTCTTCCGCGAACCCTGCATGCACGACCTGTAAGTCCTCATAGAGCCGTCGCTCAGCATGATCTCGATGCCTGCTCCAGGATACCTGACGGGTCTTCCCACCTGCGAGACCCATCAAACCATGAACTTGAGAACCTACTCCACATCCTAAACCCGCTGCATTGGGAAATTTGATGTTGAGCTTCATGCCAACTCAGTGGAGAGCTTCTTCTTTGTCTTGGCTGTCCAGTCATTTCCAGGCACGGCCTCCTGGAAACGTTTCCTGGTGGGGAAAAGCCCCTACCCTAAACTTCAAACCCTAAAAAACATCCTGCTTACATGCTTCAGCTGTTTCAAGGCGCCATGGCTGCCGTGGGCTGAGAATGTTTTGCTGAGGGAGAATGTTGAGCTGCAGCGCCAATCCTCTCATCCACTCCCTCTAATATTACACCCCCCCCACCCCGCCTGACATCAAATATTCCCAGTATACTATGATATACCAGAATGGGAGTATTTAATTTTAGAAGCTGTTTTCTAGACCATTTGAGTAGAATTCGCGTGAGAACCTCCATGGAATCCTTATGTCATCCCTAGACTTCCTTACAGTATGTGGGGGATTGTCAAAATTATGGTCCCTTTTTGGGTCCCCTAAATTAGGCCCCGTATTAGGCCCCGTATTATAATAGGGACCCAAAAGGGGACCATAATTTTGACAGTTCCCCATGTGTGTGCCTACAGGACCTTAGAGGCTTTAGCTGCAGGTCATGGCTCGGATTCGAAGCCTCCGCTTGTGGCTCAGGCCCTTGAGGTGGTTTCAGGGTTTGGGGATTTGGGGGTTAAGGGTTTAGGGTTTAGGGGGGTTTAGGGTTTAGGGTTTGGGGATTTGGGGCTCAGTATGGTATCTCGATTGAACGTCTAGAGCGTAAGGCACAAGGAGCAAATTCTTTCATGGGCACATGGGGCCTAATGCTGGCACGGCACACTGGTAGCGCTATTCAAGGCGTGATGCTGCCTTCATGGCACTTTGCGTTGCTTCAAACATTTTAGTTTGCTTCGTTTCTTGTCGCTCTTTCATTTTTCAGGGGGGATTGCCAGGCCAGGCAGCTTGTAAGTTTTCCAGAACATAAATGTGCGAGAACAGTTCCGCTACGCAGCTTGCTTTACATGATAGAGGTTTGTCTTCAATCTGCGACTGCTAAGAAAAACGTAGGCTTCCCGAAAGTTCGTACGACACTTGGGTTACTTTGCTTGCTGCGCCCCATCTACAGGAAGTGGGTAACTGTAGTGAAGCCGCATGTCAGATATCTGAACGCTGCTTGTTAATCCTCGGCCTCAAACACTTGCACGAAGTACCTCCTGAATCCTAATCCTGCCCCCAAGGCCTAATGGCCTAATCACCAAATTTACGCTATACCAACAAGACGAAGTGGCAGGTTGTTCACAATACATGTCTCAAACTGCCATGAAGTAGGCTGGCTTGTTTGTTAGGCTCGCATTTTTGAGCTGCAGCATGCTTTCCTGACAGCCGCCCTTTGAACAATTTTCATGGGGGGTTTCCAAAATTATGGTCCGATTTACTACCCCCAAATATTCGGTGCCGTAATATAATGTATATCCAAAGGGGACCCATAATTTTGAGAACAGCCCTCATGTTGATGCTGCCGATGCTGAAGCCTAAGGTTTGGTGCCAGACGTGGTTACCTACACCACGCTCCTGAAGGAGAGCCCTGACACCAGACTTTCTGTTCCAGGATATAGGTGGACGTTTCCACAAATCGCGAGTCGATGTAGGTGGTCGTTTCCACGAATCACGAGTCCCGTTTTGATGAAGTGCGTTATATCAGGAGCGCACACATTCCTGATTTTCAGGTGTTTACCGTTTGGTGCTTTTTGGGTTTAGTCTCCGATGCAGCTTTTGATGCTTTGCCCTCCAATCTAAGCGACCAACTCGCAATAAGACTCATAAGATCCTTGGGGAGCATCTGAGTCTTTGGAACCAAAATTTATTCCCTGAAGCAGTGGCATTACAGAACTACTGTACCTGCTAGAGCTCCCTACAGACTCCCGATAAATCCCCAACTGACGAGATTACCCTAGCCACTATAGACTTCGTCAAGGCACCTATCATAAGCAAAGCCTTCTTGTTTCATGTTGAATCCTGTGAGCCCTCTTCTTGAAACATCGAACCCCTGAAGCTCGATCCCTGTTTCTCTTTTACATTCTCTCATCCCCGACTCCAGTCAAGGAGTAGACCCTCAACCTTGTGTATCCCTCTCAACCCCTAGTTTCCATTTTGATTTTCGTTTCTACTAACGACCAGCAAGTAAGGGCCGTACTGTCAGGCTGCAGGTCGGAGCCGAAGGGTCGGCTCCGCAACGGTGGAGGAGATCTTGGGGTCGGCAGCGCAGGCTGAGGGTTGGGATTCAGCCCCAAACTAATGTGGAAGTCTTGAGGTCTCAGAGTTTTTGATATATATATATATGTGTGTGTGTGTACATGGATTGAAGAGATATTTGTTGGAGAGGAGACAGATTCCGGGCATCTTGGGGCTTTCTCTGTTTTTCTGCAATTGCACTGTGGTAGAGTCTTCATGCTTAAGCTGACGACACCAACAACAATAAGGAGACGCTCATATGACTATGATAGGATCAGGGTTCTAACTTTAGGGGTTGGGAGGATTAATTGCAGCGCAGTGGGTGGGCTTTTGGCTGTTGGAGCAGGTTTGTGGGTCCCAAGAGGAGTCTGCGGTGCTTGTGCACACGATGCAGCCATTCAGGCCCTAGTTAGTTTAGCAGAGTGAAGCACCCTGTCTGAAAGGGCTGGTTGGTGCAGCCATGCAAATATTTGTGACTTGGCTTCCCACTGCGTTTTTGGGATTGTGCAAGTTATGCAAGGGAAGGGCAGCGGCAGACGTTTCACCTCCCGAAGAAAAACTGGCAGAAGCCTGAGGTGAAGACGCTTACGGGCAAGACCATCACGCTCGACGTGGAGGCATGTGGAGTGTGTGAGCGAAAGCTGGAACTGTTAGGTTCGGGGCTTTTGCAGAGTGGAAATGATCGTGTTAAAGCAGATTTGCACAACAAATGAACCCTTCTGGGCCGCGAACTGTTGGGGTCAAAGTGAAGCGCGCGTCGGAAGCTCAAGTTTGCGGACACTTTCCAAAAACTTCCTTGGACGCGATTGAAACATGTTCACGCGTTTCTGGTCAAGCGCCTTCAGGTAGTGAGCACCCATCACACTTCACAGGAGGAGCTGGTTTCCACCCAAGTTGGTACATATGCGCCATATGGTAGTTTCCCTCAATGGGCGCACTCCAATATAGACCCCCAAATTAGAAGTCTCACTATAGGGACCCACAACGTAGGGACCCCAAAATAGGTACCCCTAATTCGGAAACCCTAAACTCTCTACCACCAAGCTTACCGGAGGTTAGTAGGGAATAAGGAAGTACATTCCACAAGGATTTTGAAGGATTTTCTGGAGATGATGTAGGGATTTTAGAGGAACGATATAGGGGCTTTGTTGTTATTGCCCGTTGCAGGTCCTTCCTTTTCAGTTTGCATACCGGCTGCCCTTAGGGCCGGTGCGTCCCATGCATTCCTGCTGCTGCTTTCCTAG